>QKWP01001308.1:0-51338 GCA_003550325.1 Gigaspora rosea | reverse complement strand
TCATAGGCAGACATTCATATGATTGGTTAATTTTTGTAGATCGACCCGTGATTTCCCATGATAATTAACCAATCAATTACAAGAATTTATCGTTTTAATCGTTTTTAATAAAATATTAAAGAACGAAAACGAACACCATACAAATAGGCTTACAAATTAATAAACACACGCAAAGAATTTATCTCATGTTTAGAGAATAGATAGATATATGTAAAGTGAAATCAATGTGGTATTTATTACTAATAAACCCGAACTTATTAAAGAATCTACAAGATTTAAGTCCAAACATTAAATTTACAGTTGACAAACCTAAATAAACTACAAGAACCAACGAATTTTTAAATATTAAACCCGGATCTTTGGCTACTAACAAGCTTGTACATATTCAAATTAAACGTTAGTAATAAGGTTCATTTGAATCTGAAGAAATAAAGCAGCTTAAGCAAACAAAGCATTTCCGTAACCTTACTCTACAGTATAACTTTGCACGGCCCAATAGGTGACAGTATATTTTGCCTTCTAAACAAAGTTCGTCATTTTTGAGATTATTTTGAGATTATTTTTTATAGTGAATACTAACGTTCGTTTAAAGCAAAAAACAACTTTCGTGGTAATCTTTTATTAGTGAAACGTTACAATCTCAAAAAGTACTCTAAAATGTATAAATAAGTTACCCGGGTAATTGATCTACATTAGCCAATCAAACGAATGTCTGACCATGACCTGGACCCCCATGCTAAGAGATGAATATTCGCTATTTGCCTTATCCGTTATATTATTATTATTATTATTAAAGGTATTTTTAAAAACAATTACTATCAAGAATAAAAAGAATACGCGTATTCAGAATGACACGCATTTATTATTATTATTATATATTAATACTATATTATTTTTTACAGACAATAACAAAATGATCCTATTTATCGTTATATTCTAAAGCCATTAGAAAATATTTAATTTTTTTCACAATTTTTTTATAAAGATAATAATCAAGATCAGTCATTAATTCTTCCACAAATATATAAATATATACTTTATATAACAAATCTATATTGTAAACAAGTCAGACAAAAATGTATAAATCAATGAATAAGACTATATATAAAAATATATAATTGAAAAAAAAATATTATGGTAATAAATCAAAACAGTTCTAATCACCCCATCAAAAAATCAGTACCATGCCAAAATTAAATGAAATACAAATGAAAATAATGTAAATGGATGATGATCGAAAAGAATTAGTGTGCACTAAATTCTAAAATATTCACATAACTTTGAGCGTATCTGTTATACAACGACTATGCTACAAAAAGCTCTTCATAATAAATTATCAACTATCGAATCAAATGTACTGCTCCTACCTTCAAAAGCTAGAGTAGCAATACTCGTAGCCTCCGAAATTAATGAATTTCTTCTTCCATTCGGAATATTCAAAGAGAATACTTCCGAATTATCCGTGGTAGGATCGTTCGTCGCGACCAAAATATTTCCACGAGAATCGGAATATAGGTAACGTATATTTTGTCCAGCAATAATTTGTTCTAAATGGCCTGTTTCAACGTGACGTATTTCAATGAATGAAGGTTCAAACGCAAGAACGTAAGGATAGTGGAAGGCTGTAAAAAATATAAAAGCAATAAATTAAATAAATTAAATAATTAAATAAATTAAATAATTAAATAAATTAAATAAATTAAATAAATTAAATGTATAAATTAAATGTATAGAAATAATTAAAACTGATAAAATTAAAAACATACCAAAAGAGGTTGGGGATCCCTCCCACGTTATTAGATTATCTGGCCGTGATCTCCATCCTTCTTTATTAACAAAGAATGCAAATTCTAAAAGATAAATTATAAAAATTTATATTATTAAATTTTTTAAGATTTTTGATTTAAAATACGGTATAAAAACCGATAAAAACTTACCATCATAACATAACAAAAAATCGCCACCGCAAACACGATAAATAGCAATAGGTTTTACATTTTCTTTTTTAAGTATAAATTCATGTGATGTATCTTCTGGATGCAGTAATCCTTGTGTTTTAAGAGATTCTAAATCAACTACTTCAAACCCTTTCGTGCAACCTACGCATAAATTCTTTTTGAGATAATGTATTGAAGTTAATTCTGCAGGTATACAGAATTCCTGAGGACAAAAACAAATTAATAATGTATGGTAAATATCAGTTTAAAGTTTGAACTAAAACTTCAATTTTTAAGGTTTAACAACATCACAATGGTACCTTATATGTTTTTAACACATCGCTACTTCCACGCAGGAGTTTAAAAGCTGGACCTTTAATCTTATGTTTGACGTTTTGTTCAAGAGGTTCTAGAGTCTTGATAGTCGATTGAAGTGTACTATTTTTTACAACAGTTATTAAAGTTTTTCCGCGACAAGTTCCGGACTTAAAAAAACTTGCATGTGAGCTTATTTTTTTTGACCGTTTGCTGGCAGAATTAGTATCACCGGAATCCAATACATCGATTGGGTATGAATAGAGACTTTTGTCTTAAAAATAATAGTCGAGAAAGGAATACAAAATGAAAATGAATGTATTTCTCGTGCTTTCGTCAAAAAAGACAAAAAAGATAAAAAAGACAAAAAAGATAAAAAAGACAAAAAAGGAAAAGCTAATAAAATTTTATAAAAACTTACCGGCTAATATAAATAATAATTTATAATCCTCAAGAATTTCAATTTGAGATACTTTTTCTAACTTCAATATTTTAGTTGCATGTTTTTCATTTTGACTAATATTCATTACATATACACCACTATCTGTTCCAAAGACTAATTTTTGATAATCATCTAAGGGGAAAATAAAATAAATATTATAAATTATTATTTAATTATTATTGAAAAGCTTTAAGAGAAAAATAAATAACTAATAATTATTAATTATAATTATATAAATAAATTTACCATAAAATACGGCACTAATGATCTTATTCGTTTCTCGAAAATATCTTTTTTCAATTAAAGTAGTTTTCTCAAATACTTTCCCTTTCTCATTAAGTTCTTTTTGTTTTTCTATTTGTTCGATCCACTTTTTACGACCGATAATCGTAGTTGCATATAAAGTTACCGCAAAACCTTTTTTCCCGAGACAACATAGTGTTAATGCATGTTGATTATTGTTATTTTCACGTCTAGATGCTTGACCCTTTCCGCCATGTAATATTGACTGTGGCCGTTTAGGATTCGAACGGAGGGTATCTGAAGGACCTTCAGTTGTTGAAATGGTCAACAATTCAAGGGGAATTGGCTATAAAATGAGTTAATGAATATCCCGATAAATAAAATAATAATAATAATAATAATAATAATAATAATAATAATAAACTACAGTAGATAAACGGATTTTTGTTAAATACAAAAAATTACGTCATATACCTTTCGATAAATTTTATAATGTTCAACCTTGTTTACGATTTTGGTTTTCACCATCAACAAAGCATGATCAAACAGAAACACTAGTAGATCAGACGGTTCACCAGCTCTAGCGGGCTTTTTTAAAGGACCCCTATAAACGAGCTGACGTTCTTCTTCAGTCAATTTCAGATCCTAAAATTATTAAAATTATTATAATTAATTAGCATAATATTTAATAGTTTAAATAGTTTAACAAAGGAATATACAGGAATCCTAAATTAGTAAATTAGTAAATTAATAAATTAGTACATTTGAAATTACATACCACATTCCCTTTAGAAATTAATTGGTCGTTTAATTGTTGTAAATTGAAACGATTTTCCGATTTTCCTGATTCTATATTAACATTCGTTAAAAATTCTTTGATGATATTGATTACCTTTGGTATATTAATTTTATCAGGATGATCATTGGGAGTATGTTTTAGAACAACATCAAGAAGTAATGGATATCTTCCAAGACGGGTTGTAGGCTTTGTAAGATACCCATTAAGTTCTAATTTTCTTGATTCTGGAAGACGTTCAATTCTCTAATAATAAAATATAATAAAATATATTAAATATATTGAACGTTATTTTCAAATCATTAAAAGAGAAGAGAAATAATAAATAAACATAAAATAGAATCCATGATAATTACTTCAACAAATTTAGCAAAATCAGGGTTGCTGCTTTTTTCTTTCTCAAATTCATATTTTCCCAATAATTGATGAGCACCATACTTAATAAAAGGATCAAACTTTGGAACATGTTCTAAAAAAATGTCACCAATTTGTTCAACGATGGCATAAGCATTCTGACGTTTTTGAAGAGCATCATTCAGTTTAGAATTAATTTTGTAAATGTCCAAAATATTATAAAAAACAGTATCGACAAATTCTTCACGTCGAAGTTCAGGAATAATATTTTCCTCTTGAAGAGGTTTCATCCAACACTAATAATTTAATTTATTATAGTAGAGTTAATAATAGAAAACAAAATAACGAAATTTAACGAAATATAAAAAATTTTATTTGTATGTAATAGCATACATCTCTTAGGTATTCTAAATCATGTACAAAATCATTCTCAGTATAAATAACTTCATTTATAGCTTCTTGACGCTTTTTCTCCGTCTCAGAAACTGAGTTAGCAATTTCAGGAAGAACGGTATGAATCCATAATTTTCGATCCTATTAAAAGAAATTTATTTAATATGTTAAAAGACAAAAATATTTGTTATAAATAATAAAACAGAAATAAGACAGAAATAAGTATAATAACCTTTTTATCTGAAAGAGAACTACGACTAGAGGTACGTTTAAGAGTAGGACTTATTTTACTATTCTTCCGTAGTACAGACTATATTTGCACATTAAAAAAAAAAAAAAAAAAAAAAAAAAAAAAAAAAAAAAAAAAAAAAAAAAAAAAAAAAAAAAAAAAAAAAAAAAAAAAAAAAAACAATTATACTGTAAATTATGGTTAATTCTTTATTAAAAGAGAACGAAATTATAATATACCTACTTGCTCCAACCTCCTTGGACAAAAAATGCTATAACATAAATTATCTCTGGTACATGTAGGAGAATAACAATCGGTCAACAATGTAAAGACACCATTTGGTAAATCATTTTCTTCTGCATCATCTTTAGTATCATCTTTAGTATCATCTTCAGCATCATCTTCACCATTATCTTCTTTTCCATATTCAACATGATCAAAATTATCAGAGGATAATATTGACAACATTTTTCTGAATTGATATAGTTCACTTGAAGAATCACGAAGTCTATGTTCATATGTTACATCATGAAAAAATTTTTGAGCGTCTAAAGCACGACCAAGTAATAATGCCAAATTCCTATCAGTGGTTTTGATTATATATGCGATCTTATCCTTTATGACATAATTAAAAATTAAAGTAATAAAAAAAAAAATATATATCAGATATATACACATTTATTATTATTATTATTATTATTAAAATCACAAAAGTTTATAATTTAATTTAGATTTAGTAGTAAAACATAATAATAAACTAAATAACAATTAAGTCATACCACAGCATCTCTTCCGTCAAAGCAATCTTTATATTCTAGGTTGTCTCTCATCCTATTTGAAAGAATAATCCTGGAACGAAATGCATCAGCAACCTTTGAAAGTAAAGCAGGGTAAACAATTGGAACATGTTGCTGTTTTCCTGTATAAGAAGAAGGTGATGAAGGAGCACTTGATGCATCTGAACCAGCAGATGGTGGAGATGGTTCAGAGTATGATAATGAACGAAAGCGTTCAGAATGATAAGATGAATGATAGTTTAAGGGAGTTTTATTACGAAGGTTTTCCATTGATTTTCGAAGAGGGGGAATATAGTCATCGGAATATTTTGGATTAAGATTTGAAATAGTGGTGCTAGTACCTATTGAAAAGGTCATCGATAATATTTGTGAATTTATCTGTGTATTCATGATAATTATATTAAACCTCAGAAATGATAATAAAGAATATGATATAAAAAATATGTATAATACTGTAATAATTTTTTAAATACGTGAAAAAAAAAGGGAATAGAATAAATAATTATAAAAGAATAATGAACATACCAATGATTAATCTTGATCTTTGAGGAATAGATTTATTAGGTATATATTGAGAAGAAGGCAGTTGAGGTCGCAGACCAGGAGGAACAGACGTTGGTGTACGTCCTTCTAAAGGTTGAACAGGATGAACAGAGATCTTTGGAGTTGGGTCATTTTGAGGACGATTTGAATATTGTAGGTGTTGCGATTGTTGTTGGAAATCAGGTTCTTGCGAAAATTGAGGAAATTGCTGTGATGTGGATAACTCCTCTTCAAATGAAAAAGTACCCAGAGAAGGTACACTCATAGAGGCTTGATTACGAGACACATCTGCAGCAGGGTGTCGAAGCTGTGGAGAATAATTAGAATAGAAAGAATCACCAACTCTTTGTCCGTTATTTGTCATGGTAGCAGTATTGTCGACTGGAAGCTGGACTTCCATATCTTTCCAATATTCCCAGTGGTTCCAATGAAAAATTCCACTGAAAGAATCATTCCACTGGGATGAGTTATAACGTTAACCAATAAAAATGCACATATAGTAACCAATCAAAATAATTATACTCCTAATGATAGTTATTCCTTGTCGCTTATATATGGGGGTGAGTCAGTAGAAACGCGCCAAATTTTTTTTTAATAATAAAATTTTGAACAAAGATAACAAGAACATAAAAAAAACAAATTGAAAACTTTTTTTTTTTTTTTTTTTTTAAATGAATTTTACAAATTTGTAGAATTCATTTATTCTTGTTATATTAGTTAAAAAGTTTATTAGAAAAAAAAATTTACATTTTTACTTGATAATCCATATATATAATAAGGAAGCTTTTTCTCATGATATATTGATATATGAGAAGCTTGATAAGTCATATTTTTATTCTGCTTTTCGACTTCACTTTTCGTCGCAGCTTTAGGTCACGTATTAGCATCATGTTCCGAAGCCACGGTTCTTGGTCACACCGCTAATTATCTGTTATCGATTTTAGGAGATACGATACGTACTGTACGTACGTAGAGTATTTGAATAACTTCAACCGACTAACAAAGGGTGAACCAAAATCTAATATGAATGAAAATAACTAAGAAGGGGAACCGTTGAATAACGGATTTTTAAATATTATTAAACTTAATTATTATATAACTTATAATTAATTGTAAAATGTGTAAAACAATAAATGCATATAAAATATTCAAATTTCTTATTAATAATAAAAAACAGTTATTGTTGTTACGTATACGTAAAATAAGTCAATTAAGTCAATTTTGTATAATTTGCATAATTGACTACCAGATTAACATTTTCGATTATAACGTATCAAAGTTTTTGATGATGTTAGAGTTTCTAACTAGAGTTGAAAAAAAGTTTTTTTAACAGAGAAAATTTACAAGGCTGGTTTAATAGAATTTTGAATTGTACAGTACAGCAGTACGTAGCAAATTTTTAAAAGAAAGATTCAGCCACTTTACTATTCAGATCGATGTGTATGTTTATGAAACCCCTGTAGAAATAATATGAACGTACAGGGGACAACTATGACTGACAGGTCGAATCCTGTAAACTTTTTATTGAAGGTTTAAAAAAAAGGCTTGGCACAAATACGTTTTCATCTCATTCAAGACTATCTATCTATTTCTCCACGAATGCCATCTGGTTACATCTCTAATCTTTTTCAATCGACAAAACCAACTTCATTGTAAAATTTCGACCTAAACGAAACCTACCCCTTCATATCTTTACATAGAATGATTTTTTTTTTAATGAAACCAAAAAGAATAGCTCGGTAGTTTCCACTTATAAAAGTGGGTAAATCTATACAAAAATCATATAATTTATATAAAGGGATCTTCTCTACAATTATGTTTTTATTATCGGTGAAACACACACTATGGTCACTCGGCCATGTATTTTTTTTTTGATGATACGAATTCGGAATTCTGAAAAGGTCGCGTGATATTTAATTTGCGATCTATTTATAATATGTATTTATTAGAACAATAAAATCGGCATCGATTCCACATTACTACTACATTACTTATGACCCTTTCCCATGAAAATTCCCGGCTTTATGTTAAACACAGAAAATCATTCACAAATTACAAATTTCTCTTTCAACATAACTCAGGGTTGAATTATACGTACATATTAACATATTATCCCTTACTGAGCCTAATTATATCAGCACCTCTTAAAGCCAAGAACGTCACTAATTTCAGAATTATAAATTATTAAAATAATATAAAAGTTATGATTTCGACTCTGCATATCAATATTTAATGATGTAATGCCACAGAATTTTAAATAAACACAGTGTTGTACACGTGCAGAGAAACAAAAAAAATGTGTAAAGAACTGATATTAGTGATTAGATTAAATATCGAATAATTAAAAAAACATACGTTTGTAGTTGTTTGAAATCAAAAATAAAAGTATTTTTATACATGCAGTATATATAATTATAATATTAGCTGTCAAAATTAGACCAATATACAATATATACTGTATATACATAATGTTTTGTGTTTTTCTGAGTATGTATATACAGTTTAATACTGGATCAATTGGCTAAACCAAAAGTAGTTATTATATTTTATTAATAATTATATTGTAGCATGCCAATAAACATACTGACATACGTACGTATGTACGTACGTATCAGGTTTTATAAATTTTGGTTAAATGTTAATAGTATACTATATCTGATATTTACATATACTGTATATATATAATCAATAAATATCAGATATAGTATGACAATTTTTTTTAACTACAGTATATCAGATATACTATATATTAGCTAATCTATATAGTTAGTACACATTAAGTTATTACAAGTTTTATTTTTTTTTTAAGAATTTGATTATAAAGGACACTACTGTATATCTGATATACTATACTGTAGCATAATTAACTCTATATGGTTGATTTCTAGAATACTACAATATACTTTTTAATTTTCATCAAGATAAAAATTGATTAAAAATTTATATAACAACCGGCATATGCATAAAAATAGATCTCAAAAAAAACATTTTAATATTTTTTATTCTCCGAAACGGCGGGAACAATAAAATATAAATTATATCTCTCCAACGACATTTGTGGAGCCTTTTACGACCAATACTTGATCTGCTGGCAATTATTTTCTCGACACCGTAGAATCAATGTGTTATTTTTATCGATTCATATGATTACATGACCGGTGACTACCTAATCATTTCTATCACATTCGTCATTAATTTCGGAAAAATGAGATAAAAAAAGTCACTACGTATTAAGAAAAAAAATATAAATTTGTGATAAAATTGTGATTAATAACGTCATGCGATATCTGATATAATAAGACGAAGGTAAACATTATGTCTGTCCTTTTTTAATATCGTAAAGCTAATTGACGACTAGTTTTGGTATATATATATAGTAATTGTAGTAATAGTGCATAATTATTTTATATAAGTCTCTCAAATTTTGAATTCTTTTGCACTGTAAATATTAATTAAAGCTCGTTTGAAGTTAAGTATGGCCTTTTACGGTGGTTTTTTTTTTTTTTTAATTACCTGTTACAGTTATAAAGTTATGGTGGTGAATATTTAAGTTACGTTTCAAAAGGTACTCTAAAATGTATAAATAAGTTACCCGAGCAATTGATTTTACGTTAGCCAATCAGAAGAAAATCTTTCCATGAGCACCGTCCCAGAGCACTGTCCGCAACCTATGTTATTTTTGACTTCTACAAACAAGAGTCTAGACAAATTGCGCTTCTTTGACATGTTTGTCACACGTCACACATCAGTAGTGATTGTTGTCTTACATTAAACGTTAAATTGAGATATTCAAACTTTAAAAAAAAAAAACAAAACCCATTGTTTACCGGTGTAGACTGTAGTACTGTAGAGATGGACCTTTCAAAGATAATTAAGGTTCATTTTCGAAAAATGCCCGATAATTAATCTAAGAAGAGGAAAATGCTTTGCTGATATCGTCTAATTTTCTAGGTTGAAGATGTCCTACTCGAAAGAGGTCGGATTGCTGTGGTTGGCACTCTTTATCTGACGACTCACCAAATGATCTTTAAAACCCCTGATCAAAAGGACGAAATATGTGTATGCCTTTATAAACTAATTAAACAAATTGTTTAATTTTACCTATTTACAGTCCATAAAGTTCTTATGTTTTTTTTTTTTTTTGTATTTTAAACTTCAAACTGAATGTTTTAGATCTTGTATCCACTTATCCATACCGTTGAGCGTCGTCCTCCCACGACGGATCCCAAAGTTTGGCCTTTAACTATTCGCTGTCGTGATTTTAACATTTATACTTTCTCTGTGGAAATACAAGACGTTGCGGCTGATTTTTTTAATAAAATACAGAAATTAACTTGTATCGGTATATATAATACTTCTTTATATATTTTTATATATTTTTATATATTTGTAATTTTGTTGATTTTTCTTAACTTTTTAACTACTGATCTATTTGAATTAAAAGGTTCCATAAGACAAGTTTATGCTTTTGAAGCCATGTTTGAAAAAAAATTTCCATCATCTGATGGCTGGTCCGTCTATGATGTATTACAAGAATATGATCGAATGGGTGTTGATAGTGCGACTGGATCGTGGAGATTTTCAAATGTGAATCGAAGTTATACAGTATGGAGAGTTTTTTTTTTTTCTTTTTTTTTTTTTTTTTTTTTTTTTTTTTTTTGACTTCACTTATTACACACCATTTACAATTCACCAAATCACGAACGCACTTATGCGTCCATGTTCTACTTATATATATTAAATCTTAAATGTAGTTTTGTGCAACGTATCCAAGAATTTTGGTAGTTCCAGCAAAAATCAGTGATAATGTTTTAAACCACGCATCTAAATTCCGGAGTAAGAATCGCATACCAGTGTTGAGTTATTTACATTGGCATAATAAGGTTAGTCATTTAAATTTAGCTTAAATATATTTGTATATATGTATTTATGTATTTTTATACTGTAGTAATTATTTTATTTTTATCAGGCTTCTATAACTCGTTCTAGTCAACCAATGGTTGGACTTAAACAGAATCGTTCAATACAGGATGAAAAACTCATTGAGGCTATTTTTCGTTCAAATATTAAGACTTTATCTGAAAGAGTGTCACAAACAAATTTAATTATTGATGCCCGTCCAACTGCTAATGCAATGGTCAATGTGGCGATGGGTGCAGGAACTGAGAATGTTGAAAATTACAAAAATTGTGAAAGAAAATTTATGGGCATTGACAATATTCACGTAATGAGAGAAAGTTTAGGGAAAATGGTTGATGGTATATTATTTTCGTTTTTATATATTTTTTTTAAAAAAAAAATTTATTACTTATAATAGAAATTTTAACTTAACGTAAAATATTTTTTGTAGTGATACACACTGCCGATGCTAATGGTTTGCCAATTAAAAAGTACTATCTAGATAAATCCTGTTGGCTCAGACATATTTCTACTTTATTGGAATCTGCCCTTGTAATCATCAAAAATGTGCACGTATTTGGTTCCCATGTACTTGTTCATTGTTCGGATGGTTGGGATCGTACCGTACAATTGACTTCAATTTCTGAACTTTGCCTTGATCCTTATTATCGCACTTTCAGGGGTTTCCAAGTTCTAATTGAAAAAGAATGGGTTTCATTTGGTCATAAATTTAGTGATCGTTCTGGTCACCTTTCTAATGAAAAATATTTTATTAATACTGCTAGCTCAACTTTTAATTCCGTTCAAAGCAAGTTTTCAAAGCAATCTCATGTTAGAGAAATTTCTCCTGTTTTCCATCAATTTTTGGATTGTGTTTTCCAAATTTTATCTCAATTTCCTACAAAATTTGAGTTCAATGAAAATTTTTTGATCAAATTACATTATCATTGTTATTCATGTCAATTTGGTACTTTCCTATGTAATTCGGAAAAGGAAAGAATGGATTATAAAGTTACTTCTGAAACTTATTCTGTTTGGAATTATTTTAATTCACATAAAGATTTGTTTCTTAATCCTTTATATAACGAAAAGGCTAATCCTAATGATAATAATGATGATTGTGTATTATTTCCTGATGAGAAAAACGTTAAATATTGGGCTGGATTATTTGGTAAACTTGATGAAGAATTGAATGGCAATAATGATGAAATCAAAGAAGAAAAAGTTGAAGGTTTTGCTGCAAGGATAAGGTGGAGATCGAGTAGCCCTATTTCACGACCAGCTTCCCCGAACGTTAACTCAAATCGTGATATTGTTGATGGAAATATTTGGAAAGATGATACTCCATTACCATCGTCACCATTCAACAAAAATGTTAGGTTATATGATGATAACCCTTATTTTGACCCGTGGAAAAATAATAACAATAAAATAGGAAATAACAATTTTAATACAGTCAAAGATACAGTCAAAGATAGATACATTAATAATGAACCTAGTACAACCAAAGATAAGCTCACGAATAATAATGACTTCAATACAATTAAAGATAGGTTCATGAATAATGCTAACAGTTTAGCAAGGGCTACTATAAGTATTGGAACAAGTGCTTATTATAACGTAACAAGCCTCGCAAAATCAAATTTTGATTTGGGTATTAATGAAACTACGTCACCTGTAGAAATTTCAAACAATACTGAAACACAAAATATACGTGAAATGGATTCATTTTCTGCATTGTCACTGTCAGAAAACTCAAAGAACAACAATTCTGTAACTTCAAATTCTAACGTTTCAACATTATTTACTGAATCTCGATCACCGCGACAACCAATTTCAACAAACTTTTCTTCTTATACATCTTTTGGTCGTCGAGAATCTTTTCCTTCATTAGGAATAAAACCTAGCAGTGTACCATCTTCACCTTCATCTCGAGTAAATTCACCAAGTTCAGATCCCACATCGCCTTTATCAACAAATTCATCACGTTCAAATAGTTTATCAAAAAAATTCAATTCTGAAAGTAAAGTAAGTTCACCATTATCTACCCCACCTATATCATCTCCACCTGCAACTACAGAACTATTAAAGGATTTACCACATCCGTTATACAACGTTGATGTGTTTTCTTCGCCATAATTTAAAGATTTTAGATTATCTTTATTATTATATTTTTTATAGAATATATATTTGGTACCAATTGTACTGTATATATAGACAAATATGTATATGTATACAAGATTATGTAGTTTTTGAAATTTTACACATAAATTTTTTGTTTAGTGTATTATTATATAAGGTATTTTTATTGGATTTAAAATTTGTATTTATAGAGATATAAATAAATTTAGGGATTGTTATATATTTATATTATGAATATATATTATATATATATATATAAATTATTTGATTTTATGTATTATTTTTTTATGTTATATAAACTTTATTTTATTTATATTATTTTTTTTTTTCGATGATTATTATTTATACAGTAGTATAATAAATATAATATGTACTGCTATTAATAGAAATCAAGCAAATTGTATTATAAAAACAATTAATGGCTTAATCTTTATAGCTCATATTTCGATGAATTTTGAAGTTATTATAATGATTTAATCTTCAAAAGAATGCTTAAATCCTTAAACTTTCTTTTAAATATTAAATCATTAAGATAGCTTTAAAATTATAAAGATATAAGCTATAAAAGTTAAGCTATTAATTTTTTTTATAATATTGATTTTTATTAATAGTAGTTTATATAGTAAATTTTACAAAAGCTATTATCTTTAATTATAAAAAATTTTAAATTAATATATTTTTTTTTAAAAAAAATAATATTAAAAAATTATAAAAAATTTATTTATACAGTTTAAATTTTAAGTATACATATATATAATATTATTTTTGTAAAATAAATTTTTTTTATTATATAAAAAATTTAAGTTAATTTAGCTTTTATCTTAGTATATTTTTAATTGTTTTAAGAGCAATTTTAAATTTTTAAATTTTTTAAAAACTATCTGATTAAAATTAGCTCAATTTTTTTTTTATAAATAGATTATAACCATTGTATTTATAGAAATAATTTACAAGCCAAGGAACCGGGGAAATGGAAACCCATTTGGAAAGTCCCGAGTAAGGAGGTAGCAACGATCTTTGACGGCGCTACCAGAACCGGAGTATTGGAAACCGGAGCTGGAGAACTGGACGATATGACCTTCGGAGGAGAGGGTCCACCAACCTGGCCGCCGGAGTCGTACCGGAGGAAAAGGACCTATGTTCTGGAATTAGGTACCAGGGGAAGAAAAACTATAGTAGCACCTAATGCTGGGTAGATCAACCCTTCCGGGCCAACTGGTTTGGAAGTTTGGGACACCCGGTGATGGACCGGTAGGAAAGTAATAGTGGGTACCGGGGTCAGTGTGAACCTTACAAGGGCAGAAGTAGGTAATGGTAGCGGTTAGGTACCCCCTGACTGCAAGTTGCTTGCCTCGGTGAGTGCGTAAGTTACCGAAGTGTAGGTAATACCTGTATAGAACAGGGACTGCTCTACCAAGTTTACCCGCGAGGATAAATTAGTCCTAAGGGGATGTAGGTAGCATCTGGAACTGTCTTCGACTGACTAATGTATCGGAGGGCTGTACCGGTGATCACAAGTAGGATTGACATGCGAAGCGTTGGACCAGAGGGTTTAAATAGGCAATCCCTTAGTTGGGTTGTAGGTATGGCAACTAGTGTAGAACCTTCGGGCGGACTACTTAAATTAGACAACCAAAAGTTGTACGTGTGGCTAGTTGTACTCTCATTCAATGTAACTCAATTGTGGGTGCGCCCAAAGAGGCGCCCTTGATCCACAGGCTTGATTAAATAAACTCTCACCCAAAGCGGGAACTTTAACACAAAAAAAAACAAAAAGAAATAATTTACAAGATTATAGATTTAATAATGATTAAAATAACTATCTTGTGACAAAACTTTTAAATTAACCTACATATTTTAGATTTTAGGTTGATTAAATAAGATGATTAACACAAATAAAGGCTCTATAAGGTATATATTTATGTTTTTTGTTTTGAACTTAGGGGTGTGCTAGTGGTGCGCCATTTATTATCTGATTTTTTAGTATAGGGAGGGTTAGAAAATTATCAGGTTCTAATAGCAGAGAACTTTTGATTGACTAAAATTTTATTAAAATTTTATTAAAATTTTTAAAAATTTTAAAATTTAATATTAAATAACTTTTGAACTAGTAATCTATTTTGGATGATTTTACTACCAAAATGTTCATCTTAGTGAGACAATTCCAAAGAGCCTAATATTATCAAAATCCGATCACAGATCCCAAGATCATTATAAATTTGTATTACTTTAATTATATTTTTTTTGTATATAATAAAAAGAGAATTTATATATTGCATGTATGATATTGTCACACCTGCTGCAGATTATAAAATCAGGTGTAATGTAAAATCAAATCAATTAAAATACACTGATTTTTTATTGGTTAGAGTTAGGGTCAGGTAAAGATTGTATATAAGGACAAAGAAGGGTTTTATAGTAAATTTTGCTAAGAATTTTTTTTGTTAGAATTCTAAAAGTAGTTTTATATACTCAATTTTAGGTTTTAACAAAATGAATGTTTGTTTTGAATTTTGATTATGTAACATTACACCTGATCTTGAAATTTGATTGGAAAAGAAACATATAAGGCATATTATATGATGCAATAAATAAATTTACTTTATTCAAAAATATTATTAAAATCCTATAAACTTTAATATTGAATAACTTGTAAACTAGTAATCTATTTTAGATGATTTTATTACCAAAATGCTTATCTCAATAAGACAATTCTAATGAACCTGACATTGGGTTTGATAGCATAGTGGTTATGCTCCAAGGTCACAAATCAAAAAGTCACTAGTTCAAATCTCGACGGCAGTGAATGTTAATTCTTATTAGGAAACTAAAACACCATGGACCCAGGATATCAATCGATGGACTTAATAAAGTAATTGGTGTAACAAACCCTTTAAGGCTTAACTTGTTAGTTTGGATCTATGATTTGTTTAATTGAAGTCACAAGATATAGTAAAGATCAAGTCACAAACTCCTAGCAGGGTTTTTCTGGAGACCATGGCCATTTAGGTTGGTAGAAACTGAAGTCTAGGGTTAAAACTTGAAAAATAAGACTGGAGGACTCATGTCCTACTAGCCAACTCTAGGCTGCAGATAAAGTAGTCCGAGTTTTAAAATTGTTAATTAATTAATATAATGACTTTCTGTACAGTATATATGTATTATATCATTAAACTTAATAAAGAATTGAGAAACATGGCTTAGTTGTAAAACCAAAAAAAAATTTGAATGAACCTAAAATCGATAAATTCTGATTATAGGATCCAGAAATTGTTATAGATTTGTGTTATTTCTAATTGATTTAATATATTTTATATTAAAATAATACAAATCTATAATAATTTTGGGATTTCATAATCAGATTTTGCCAATTTTAGGCTCATTAGAATTGTCTCATTGAGACAAGAAATTTGGTAGTAAAATCATCTAAAATGGATTACTGGTTCACAAGTTATTTAATATTAAGTTTATAAAATCTTTAATAATAATTTTTAATATACAAAAATAATATAATTAAAGCTATACAAATCTATAATGATTTCTGGATCCTATGTGATAATTTTAGGCTCTTGGAATCATTTTACTGAAATAAACATTTGGTAGTAAAATCATCTAAAATGGATCACTAGTTTAAAAATTATTTAATATTAAAGTTTGCAAATTTTTTAAAATTTTAATAATTTTAGTCAATCAAATTGTAGTATTTATGATCAGGTAGAAGGGTAGCAAAATATCAGCTAATAAGGGGGCATCCAGAAATTACGTAATTTTTTGAAATTATAGCAGATCAGTATGGTATAGGTGAGCAAATCCGTATAGTATAGGCCAAATTTAAGATCTATACTATACCGATCAGCTATAATTCCTAACCCTAATAATATATATTATACCGGATCAGTATAGTATAGATTTAAAAACTCGGCCTATACTATACGGATTTGCTCACCTATACCATACTATCTGCGAAATACCTGTTTTTTAGAAAGTGCTTACAAAGATTAAATACGATAGTTTCATACATATCACAATCTAAGTAAATTTTATCGCCTATTGCATGGTTAAATTCTTCTGGATTTGGAATATCAATATTGTAATCCAAACCTAATGTTTTAGCCATACTTTTAAATTCTGAGGCCAACTCTTGAGTAAATTTAGCTATATTTATTTCACGATAATGAGCTTTTAATTGATTAGATTCTATATAAGAAAACTATATAAGAAGTAAATTATTTTTAGTATAATAATTCCAGGAAATAGATGTAGTTATTAATAAAGATAATTATCAGATATTAAAAATTGCCATATTTTGTGCATATAAATAGATAACATACTTGTAATAATGCATTAATGAGTTTAAGTAATCGACGAGCGTTCCGTCGTATAATTTGAAAATGTGATGATTCTTGCGAAACATGCGTTAATTACGTCATCAATTGGTGAAATCATTAAAGTTAATGGTGCTGAAATATTAGAAAAAAAGAATGAGCATATTTATACAACATATTTTTAAAGAAAATTTTATGGTAATACCTTTTAATTTGTGACTAATTCCTTGGAAAGAGACAATGTTTTGGTAATTCAACTCAGTCAATATTTTAATTCGCTCCTTTTCCTCTTCAATTGACTTCCCTTGTTGCTAAAGGTGGTTATTTGATTTGTGATTAACTAGCAAGTTATAAAAATTTATATAAGTAGTTTTTAATACAGTAAACATAACGAAATTAATCATATGAATTATTATTACATACTTGTAAAAATTCCATATGCTTTTCATCAAGTGTGTGAAGTTGACTAATACCATAAATTAATACAACTGACAAGGTTTGTGATATTTTTATCGATAAGAGTATAACTCATGATTCATCATTTAAAAGAACTTTTACATGATTTCTTTCTTTTAATGCAAGATATATTGGCCAAGATTCACATTTTAAGAACGAATGAGTAATAGCACCTCGTTTCAATTCTATATATGCATCGTAATTTTTATTGGAATCTTTAGTTAAGTCAATTATTTGTGAGTTTCTGGTAAGTAATCAGGAATATTCCGTCCTTTTTCATCATCATCAAAGGTCGTAGCGATTAGGTGGGCGATCAGAGATTCAGAGCTAGTATTTAGTGTGTGTTTGATTAAGTAAATTAATGTATAAAGAATGTCTTTATTGTTACTTAATACTTTTGTTATAATATGGCAGGCACTTTCTAAGGATTTAACCTCTTCAAGAAATATTATGAAAAAGTAAGTAGTTAAAAATACAATTCCATAATATCCATAACGATAATAAACGGAATTATAAATTATATTTATTAGTACTAACTAGAAATATGATGTCCAAATTCACCAAGTGTCTTCAATCTTCGAGAGTTTTTGACTCTTTCTTGAACCAGACAAACTGCAGCACAAACCGTGCCACCTGATTTGAAATTAATTGAACCGTGGTTGTAAATCTCTTCCTTATATCCATCATATGTAAATGTGGATGTCTCGTTGTTTATATATACACTCTTGCCAGTTGCTATTAACTAATATATTACAATTTATGAAAAGTTTAATTTTTAATATTATGAATGAAAAATATCCATTAAAATTATTATTACTTATTAAGTTTATATTTCGTAATGCTATTTAACATTAATGAAACTGATAAGTTGAGTACGCCATCCGGATGTTTTGCCTTTAATATTGATACATATGCTATAAGCAAATAAAATTAGATATTTAAACTAATCAAATAGAATAGGTCAGGCAGGTAAACTTTAAAATTGTTTTACCTTTATTGTAGAGTAGTATCCAATCAGGAGGATTGATAAGGTTTGCAAAAGGAAACTTAGAATTGAGGATTAAATTCTATAAAACACGTGGTTTTTACGAGTTATATTGAAAAGTTTACGATTTTTTTTTTTTTTAAAATAAAAAAACAACTGATATATATGAACGCAAATTACCATAACATGTTTGAGAACAGGGATCCCATGTGTCTATAGAGCCAAGCGAAGTTGAAGACCAATCATAATTATAGACCATATTAATAAATTTTGATTCCTCATTCTCAATATCATCTCCGCCATTAATCAAAGGTAACGACATATAGGCTAGAAAATGAATGACAAAGCTATTGAAGACAACCGAATCCATTTAATTAATAACAAAGAATAACCTATTATTATGATAACTTGATTTAATAAAAATTTTGCATACATAGTTAATATTCAAAGAATGTTATGAAAAATTGTCAGAATTCAGTTATAAAAAGTAGAATTTCAATTCACAGACTTTTAGTCACTATAAATATACAAGATATGTCACTTGGCCACAATACCCAATACCCCCATTTACCTTATATAGAGTTTAGTTATTCGCAGTTTTATTATTATTACTGTATTATTGTAGCAATAATATAATAATTTCTTACCTCTTTAACAAATTATTGAATAGTCTTTTCATCATAAATATAATGTTTAATTGATTAAGAGCAATGGCCAACCTGCAATCTTTCCATTTTGCTTTATATATAATTCTGAAACCTCCTTTACCAATTGACTTATGAACAAAGAATTCAGAATAGTCGTAAGACTTAAAGTAACCTTCATTAATAGTATTTTTGAACCATTCTTCCGAATATACACGTTTTAATAAATTATTTTTATATGTAATTATTAAATGCTAACAAAGACAAAACAGAATTGTAGAATTAAGTATTGTTGGTCGGTATCAAAAAACATAATAGTAATTCTGTAGAACGCGTGAGATCTCATGAGATCACGTTTGATCACGTTTGATCGACATAAATGAGTCGTAATTTGTTTTGACACTATCAAATGATTTATTTACCCTTGATTTACTGTATTGTTCACACACTTCCTTTTCATATTTTCTTACCCTTTCTTTTAAACATTAAATTTATATGGTCGTGGAGTGTCAGCCTCCTCGCGGCGCGTCTGGAACGTACCTGAGACTTCGGCATATATCACTTCGATCAAATTCGACTTCGATATATGTCACTTCAAAGCTTACAACAAATGACACCAACACAATTTTTTTTTAAACTCCTTAAAACATTCGTTTTCGTATAACCTGGTCATCGCCAAATAACGAAAAGTTTTCTATGCATGATCAAGGTTGTTAATCAGGACCTGTTGTTCATCAGAACACTAATTTGGAGTCTAGTGAGATTACGGATAAGTAACCACTTAGGATTCTCCACTGATTACCTTTTCCTTTTTTTTTCTGTCTTGAACCGATTAGTACCTGTTGTTTATCAAAACGATAAACAACTAACTGGAGATCTAATTTTTATGCATAAGTAATTATTTAAGACTTTCCACTAATTGATTCGGTTTTTTTTTATTATAGAGAGAAACAAAAAGGTGCCTTCGATAGTAATCTGGTGATTTTTAATTGCTTAGTATTTCTGTTGATTGTACATCTTTTTTTAATATGTACAGTTATACTGTCATATAGAGTTATTTCTCTTTTTCTCTCTCCATTTTTTTTTGGGTCACTTAAGCATCAACGTCCTCGTCGTGTGACCTGGATAACCAACTGATAGATGCTTACGTTTTTATTAAATTTTTTTTTTTTTGATCGAATAATAATTAACTATCATAATATATTTTACTATTTTTGTATAATAATAGGGTTCGGAGAAGTTGCTACGATTAATTAGTGGTTTACGTGGTCTAATTCGATTTGAACTACGATCTTGGGATTAAGCTCTTCGAAATCATGCTTAGAAACATACTTTTATAGATGCTTATGTTTTTATTAAAATTTTTTTTTTTGATCGAATAATAATTAACTATCATAATATATTTTACTATTTTTGTATAATAATAGGGTTCGGAGAAGTTGCTACGATTAATTAGTGGTTTACGTGGTCTAATTCGATTTGAACTACGATCTTGGGATTAAGCTCTTCGAAATCATGCTTAGAAACATACTTTTATAGATGCTTATGTTTTTATTAAAATTTTTTTTTTTGATCGAATAATAATTAACTATCATAATATATTTTACTATTTTTGTATAATAATAGGGTTCGGAGAAGTTGCTACGATTAATTAGTGGTTTACGTGGTCTAATTCGATTTGAACTACGATCTTGGGATTAAGCTCTTCGAAATCATGCTTAGAAACATACTTTTATAGATGCTTATGTTTTTATTAAAAAGTTTTTTTTTGATCGAATAATAATTAACTATCATAATATATTTTACTATTTTTGTATAATAATAGGGTTCGGAGAAGTTGCTACGATTAATTAGTGGTTTACGTAGTCTAATTCAATTTGAACTACGATCTTGGGATTAAGCTCTTCGAAATCATGCTCAGGAACATACTTTTATTTTAAGATATTTTCATGTATATGTTGGTTGCAACTTAACAAAATGTGCCACAGATTACAATTAGCGATATAAAGATGGTTTTTTTTTTCTTTTTATTAAATCGTTAGAGTTAATAAAAGACTTGAATATATTACAATCTTATTAAGATGTCGCCTGCACTTTTCATAGTAATATATCTTTTTATTATAATCGTGTATTATAACTTATATCAGAACTATATCTGATACTGTATGTTAATAAATCCCTATTTATAAGGCCATACAAAAGTTAATTTTTTGGTTTTCATAACATAAAATTTGAAAAAACTGCCCGGCAATCCGGCTTTTTATATGTAAAAAAATATATAGATATCTAAAAAAAAAACCACACGGTGATATACACTAAAATTTCCGGCGTTTAATAAATTCTGTAATGGAATTCTTACTCGTATTGCCCATTGAACAGGTGTTTCATTCTGTTTTATGATAGATAAGGTATCAAATAATCTCTCATTATCGAAGAGTTCGTCGTATCGTTTTCCATCAAAAGCAAAATAATTTCCAATATATGTCACGACATATTTCATATCATATCCAGGACGAATGTTAAAGGGTTTGGGTAATGTTTTATCTCTCTTATCGAGAATAATAGCAATATCAAAACCTGACATATTTATTGATTATATCGTATTTAGGAGATTTAGACCTATTAGACTTATTAGTTTTGGTTTGATATACATAATTAAATCCGAATTCATTTTTAGTGCATACTGGATTCTTTATACTGTGTAATAATACGGTTTATTTTTGTACAGATCTCAGGACCGAAGGGACAACCCTAAAGGGTTATAATAAAATAAACACGTGATTTTGGGCGAACCAAGTTCGCTGAAATTTTGCCAAGAAAAATAATCATGATTGATATTTCTTCAGCATATGCAAAAATCTTTATTTAACCCGCGATGATCAGTGATATATTTACATTGGCAAAGCCTTTAGTAAAACTAAAGAAAAATTGATATAAGACTCGTACTATTTAAGATCGGGTAGAGGATCCTCAGCCTTTAAACCGTGGAGTAATATTAATAGCAAACATAAATCGAAATTGAGAATAATACAATATAGAAACCAAATCAATATTGTTTCTTTTTCGAGTTCTTTTTTTTCAAATTCTTTTTCTTCTTTGCAACAGGGTGAATACCAATCATTTTTGTGGCGGGATCGTTAAAGGTTAATTCATTTGGTGGATCTAGGAGAAAGAAACTAATTGTAAGAATTAAGATAAAAAAAGGGATGAACAAAATAAAATCTCCACATACAATTCATAATTCTTCAAATTTAACAACAGTCCAATCGGTCTCTAAACCCCACTTCCTTTGGCCGCCAGTCTTTGTTGCCTCGTTCCAATAATCCCCAAGCATCCATAAAACATAACACATTGATTCCCATATGAACATACGACCGTAGCAGTCCAGGAAAAGAATTCCAGCATGAAGTTCTCCGATGATAATGATATGATCAAAACCATAATACTCTTTAACATGTTCCATATAACAAATACAACTAGGAAGATCTCCGCCTTGGAGTTTACAGTTAAGAGAATTTGCAACGCGTTTACGATCTGATTTATATGCGATCATTTCGACGATCATGAGTGGAAATTTCTCACTATTGCGACCTTCTCGAGGTTCATCCTGCTCTTCACCCTTCGGCACATGGGACATGGTTTCCGGAATTCTTGCCTCAGTATATTGAACGTTCGGGACCACAACACGACACGGTGTCTTCGGTTCTTCTTTCGTCCATGCATTGCCCGCCAAGACACCGATTCGGCGCAGTTGCCCCAAGGATAGTTGCAAAGATCGTATTCTTTCCTGGTTTGGACAACATTCGAATGGCACCATTGTAATATTGGTATAGCTCTCACCCTCCTCAAAAAATTTCGGAAAGATTAGAAAACAATAAATCGCAATTTTTAGTGAATTTTGCTCTATAAATTTATGCATTGTAAGTTGTACGAAAATTTGATTGGCCAGCTATTTTAATACACCAATCATATTTGCGTATTTAGTGTAACTATACGTACTGACAGCCACTTTTTTTTAAAAAACAAGCATCCAGAAAGTTCCGTTGTAGACTAGGAATAAACATCGAATTTCTAATCGGCAATAATAACATCAAAATTAGGCAATTTAACACGATAAAAATGCGTTTTATTGATATCGCAATAAAAAACATTTTTTGCTATTACCCAAAACATTTTTTCCCATTTCTCAACCCAATTTTTTTAGGTTCCTGCCCTCGACTGTGCTACTAAATTGTTGATCTTTTGTGACGTACGGACTGACGCCCCGAACATAAATTTTACGATCTTCCCTTCTTTCATTGATGCCGTTACATTGACTGTCGTTGGGCGATGCGAACTTTTCGTGTTATTTTGTCCGCCAACACAATCGTCATCCTGGAAAGATATTCCTTATGGTGTTGAAGCTCCATTTCCTTGTAAGACTCCATTCTCATTATGTAGATTATCCAAAGGAGGGCTATTGCGTCCCATATGGTTATTATTGGAATTGGCCGACAATGGGTGGTTCTACTATCTTCCCCTCGACGCCAAATGGAACGTAAATTGGGTTCCCCTGTCTTGGATTCCTACATAAAAACGTTTCGCTAGCTATACCTACCATTTCGAAATAGTGCAAGATTAAAAATACCTGAAAGGTTCTATGAACTCTCTTATCAGCTTTCTCGTCCATTTTTCTTGGTTTAAGTTGTCTAGCCAGGAATAAGCGTATAAACTAGAAATAGAAACTGTTAAGTGGTGAACTGTAGTACTAGCGCTAGTTTTCAAACTTACTTTTGGATATCCCTGGGAATATCGTTATCCATTCAGGTCTATGTCTGACTTACTGATTGATGACAATCATTTGATATAAGAAAATTTGTACGGAACTTGCATACAAAACCAACGGAATTTTTGATCGCCAGACTATACTTATCAACCTATCACAGTGCTAGATATTAATACTGCAATACAGTAGTTAATTGAATATTATATTTTTTGCCCATGATTTTATTTTTCTTCTAAGTCGAATGATTTTATCGTTATTAGATAATCTTCGATATTCAAACTACGGTTTTGATTATTACGCAACACGCGGTGCTGTGCGATTGAATATTGTAATCGTCGTAAATTACTAAAATGTTTTTATAATTTGCATTAGATGAATTGTTATGGGCTGAGTTTTTTCTTTTTTTTTTAGCGCGATACATTAAAAAAGATTTTACGAAAGTTAATATGCTTGAATATCCGTGGACTTTGTACGTTTTGTGTCCTTTTTTTTGCAGAATTTCTTCAATTCGGCATCAGGAGTCAGGGAATATACTTTTTTTTTCGATAGGACTAGTGTGACTCACAAATCAACTGTGATAGTTTCTATTATCGTCACGACGTTCAATAACCACGAATACGAAATGATAGTAACTAAATACGAAGGTAAGGGCTTTCGATAATCAGTAACGAAACTGGTACCTTTATTTTTCACGCTTTATATACGCACATTTGACTTCTAAATCATTTACATCAATTACATCATTAATTTTCTATACTATATTTACTTTGATTACACATTTTTTCACTTACGCTATTAATTAAATTGACTTCTTGGTTCGATGATCGAACCAAACGAACAAGGAACTTTCAAATAAATCCAACACACGAAATCAAACAATAAGTATTATTGTTATTTTATTTTTGATTTTTTATTCTTTTTGATACATGTCAACTTCTCCTTTCTATTTAGGCTTTCATCAATTTTCATTAGTACAACGCATCGCGAAAGCCAATTTACACCGTGAATTATAATTTACAAAGGATCTCTTGCAGTATAGGTGACACTTGTCCTAAATCAAGTGATCAATGATATATTTTATTAATGGTGTCACCTATACTGCAAGAGATCCTTTACAAGTTATATTAATTTAATAAAGAATAGCGTGAAATTCAGCTACAACATCATGCAGATAGAATGCTTTGCAGTTTTTTGCTCACACTAATGCTTAACTCTTTTTTCTTTCCAACTGATATTACCAAACAACAACCACAACGCAAAACGCATGTAATCTAAAGCCAGATACTAAACGGAATATCAATTCACGCCAAGTTAAATCTATGCGATGAATACCATTATTCCACGCATAAATAAATATTTACAACTTTAAGCTACACCCTAGCGCTAATTAGAAAAAAAACTGATAACCATAATACCTTCTAAATCAGGAAAAAATATAGCAACCATTACATGTGATAATATAGGTATTGGGGATGAACAAATGCATAAAATATAGCCACTCCAAATTGATTTATAAAAACAGCTCATAAGAGAGGGCATAAAAAAAACAGCATATAACAATATAAAATATATAAAAAGCTAATATTGGTTAATTTGGGGTTTTTATTTCGTGTATACAGTAATTATATTTTTGCGAGTAACACAAACCAAAAAGGAAATCGAATTTTGTAAACAAACTAAGCGCGAGTTAGGGTCAGAACGTTAGGATTAGGAACTAAAATTTTGTAGAGCTAAAACAAAAGTGCATGTCACTTTGGGGTGTGCGATAAACTATGTTTGACAAAACTATAAGCGGTACCATAGAAAAATTAGATTTTTTTTTTGAATTTAATGATCAGGATAGTGATCAAGGTAGTGACCGGGATTATTTGTCACTTTTATATATAATTTAATAGTAAATAGTGACTTGTATGTTTTTAGATGTCTAGAGCGAAACTTTATTTTTCTTAATCATTTTAGAATAAGTCGATTCTTAAACTCCTTTATAACAAAGTTACGTTGAAACTTTTTTAACATTAATATATAAATTTCAAGTTGACTCTTTACAAACAATTGTTGTAAACTATACTAAGAGACGTATTTCATTATGAGCAAAAAATTTAATACTAGAATACAAAATTTTTAATGTAACTTTGCTATGAAGGTGCTTAAGAATCGGTTTATGCAAAAATAATTGAAAAAAGTAAAGTTATTCGGTCTAGAAATCTAAAAACATACAAGTCATTATTTATTATTAAATTATATATAAAAAGTGATAAATAACCCCAGTCACTACCTTGATCACTATCCTGATAATTAAATTCAAAAAAATCCTTAATAATTAGTTTTTATGTGTTACCGCATATAGTTTTGTCAAACATAGTTTATCGCACACTCCAATGTCACTTCAAATAATTCTTGAATTTATTAAATCAAACACGAAATATTCGATATTTATGACTTATCATATCGAATGACCGCCCAGCAAAAAGCATCAACTATTACATTACCATATTACAAAAATACTTTATTTTTTTAACATTTCTCGAATGTCTTGCCATTTTCAACATCAATAAAAATTTCTTAAAGATAATTCGGTTAGTTCACGCAAATTTTCAACTTTAGACATAAAATGCTTCGGTTATCCCGAGTAATGCACGAAGGATATCCTGATTTTAAAAATTTTTCATGAACATGTACCTATAAAACTATAAAATAAGATGGACAAAAAAAATTTATTCACCTGTTTGACAAGTTATAGTCGGGAAAATCCTCATTTTCTACCCCGATAGACTGCGATTCCTTTAAAATTATTAATTGAAAACTATCCATTAATTTTTTGTCCAAGCAAGAAGTATCATACTGATATCAACTTACATTTAGATCCTCAAATATCTGGACAGTTGCGTGAGGACTTGAAGACCAAATTATTTTTACACAAGGGGAATATCAAAGTAAGCAACACTAGTTTTGAAGAAATATTGTTGATGTTGATGACAGACTTTAAATCATTTATTGCCTCATGTAAATTTAACGATTGGAATAAAAATTAGTACAGTATAGATCATATTTTTTATAATAATCATTAAAATTTTAAAAAAGGCTTACTTGAAATGTAAATGTTTGATTTTGTTCAAACTCAATTAATAATATGGGTTGGTTTCGCATTGTGTATATCTTTGGATGAAGTTCAGAATACATTAATTTATCAAAGTAATCAGCAATACTTACAGTCTATCTGAGGCAAAGCTTTCGATTAAATCAGAGATTGATTTTCTCTCGACACAAATATCTGGCAATAAAATATAATCACCATTTAATGTACTGTATATGGAAGAATTTCTATATCGTGTGCATGAAGAAGCGATGGTAAACCGCTACAAAATTCTCGAATGTCTACTAAAATCTAAGTACACCAATTTCAAATTAAAGTAATTCCAAGGATAGGTACAAATATTTTCAAAGACTTGACAAAATCCATTTACCTTATGGCAATTGACTGAACAATTTCTCTTCCACCAGCTATATGAGTGTAGTTGTTCTCAAAAACATATTAGCCAGATTATGCAAAATAATTCTTAGTTTGCCTAAAGGAATTGTTATTACCTTTATTCAAATGACACAAAAAAATTATTATTATCACATACTATGTTCATAAAAGTTTATCAAAATGTTAAGTGAGACTCACAGATTTTTTATGAATTAATTTTTCAAAAGCTTCTTTTTCTTTTCATATAACACTTAAATATCATTGTTATTCTACTAAATTTTAGTATATCATGAAATACACTTTGCATGATATTCCAGGATAGATTGTGTGGAATGTCTATACAGTATATTATATTGAACAATCATGACAATTTTTATAAATTTTAGATAAAGACATGATTAATCCATTACCTCTACACATCTAACAAATCCTTGATATGGGCAATAGATAATTATATATTTAGGTTTTAACACCTTTAACATTCTATTATCATCTCATGAAATTGGTCGAATAATAATTAAAAGATTGTAACAAAAAAAGTCCAAAGTATGTTGAAAATGCTTTGCATCAAATTCGTCATCATTATATATCTCATTAGTTTTTGAGGATCGTTTTCATTTTTTTATCTTATTTTATTTTATTTCGATTTGCAAAAACAATAATTGTTAAATGGTAATAATGATGGTGTTTGCTCAAGCATCAATTGCAATTAATATTTTAATTAATCGTAATACTTGAGCACCAATACGATCATAAATTAATCATATTAAAAAAGATACATGAGTATATTTCAATAATATTGTTATATCATCCATGCTATCGGTTTTCAATATCAGTTCTCAAAAAATGGTTTAATTAAAATCACTATCTCAATTACTAACTAATCCCATCGAGCGTGTTGCTTGAGAACACCCTAAGTACATTTTAAGTTGAAAACGAAATTGAATCCAATTAGCGCATATTAAATTTAAAATTAAACATTTGAATTCAATTTAAGCTACAATACTTCGCACAGCTATGATGTGTATGTTCTAGTTATATATTCTTGCTACAATAATTATTATATGCATGAATGTTAGGATGATAACTATTTTCACAACATTTTTAGAATTATAGCTACTTTTTCACATTTACCTTTACAACCACATTTTATATGCAACAATTTTTATATATTCTGCTGACAGGACATACCGGCAAATTTGTTTCAACTTTAGCTGAATGTTGCTTTGGCACAGTAACAATCTTTAACGATTCCAAAAGTTGTATTTAATGAACTTTAATACAGAAATTACACTCTTCTTGCGTAATAAAGGTTTCGATGTTGACTAACAGAAATTTATTAAGCAAGCTTTCAAACGCAGTATACAGTAAGATATACTTTTTTGTATAAAAATATATTTTTTTTATTATTCTCTAAGTGCACATTATTAAAGCTTGGTCCTTTTAGAGTGCATAACACATGATAATGAGCATATATATATATTATATACAATATATTATCGTGGAATTTAAACTTTTGGCCAAATGATGTGATTTAAAGAAAATTACGCAAATTACGCATTATCTGTAAGTAAAAATTAACATTATCACTATACCAGACTTAACCCCTGAAGATTATGATAGTCGTATTGGCAACATCATTCAGGAGTTAAGCCGGTATAGTGATAACATGAATTTTTATTTACATAATTCACGCAATATAAAAAAAAAAAGTACTAATCAAAAAACTGTGATTTTCATATTGCACCTAACCTAGAGATTGAACCCGCTTACTCGGCAATCCAGGAACCGTTATTCTGATACCTTACCGGAATAAATTTGCTTATCGGTTGACCCGATTAAAAAACATGGATCAATAACCTGATTTATAATTAGCTATCGATCTTAAATAAAAGGCATCGACGGATCTATAAGTAATGTTGGGAGGTATGTAACATACATATCACATAAATTAATAAATACTATACTGTTACGTAAACTATAGAATTATTTAAAAAAACTTTAGGTGTTTTACAAGCATCAAAAATTGTGAAGGTTATAACATAATCACAGAGATCACAAAACGCAATAAGTTGATCGAATACAATACTCTATTTGTTTCACTGAGTTAAGCGGTCAACCGGATCAACCGGATTACTCTGATCATTTTTTAATAACTCGATTCTTTATCTGGATAGTAGTAATTTTATAAACGGGTGGATAACCCGGAATTAAATTTTAAAACAAATATATAGTTAAATGTAGACGCGCGTCGCCATCATGGTAACACATCATATATATATTTTTTAAATTCATTATTATATTTATTTTCTACTAACTTAAGAAGATTTAAATCTTGCAGAAAAATAAAATAATAAATTGTTTATGAAGTGAAAACTGAATCTTTAAAGATTATGATTATTAGGCACCGGGCATAGTGTTATAGCAATTTTTATGTTCATTTAGACGGATAAATTTGATTGTAAAATTACAATAATCAATGAATTTGACATTAATAAATTATCATTAAATTTATATAAGCATCTTGCACGAGTCGTGTGATATGTGTATACCAATTTTATTTCACGCGATGTAAATGATTTTTCGGATGCCAATTTTATTTCACGCGATGTAAATGATTTTTCGGATGTCAATTTTATTAGTGGTTAACACAATCGTTAAAATTAAAAAAATAATGAAAGTTTAAAATTTGTAACATTAATTGCTAAAGCAATTGTCAATTGATTTTTATGAAAATTTTGAGCTTGTCACAGCAGTCACAGTTAAGTACGTATTACGTATTACAGTATTAAACCTCAAATTAATTAAATTAAACTATACAATAGATGTAACGAATTTTATATAATTTATTTACATAAGAAATAATTTTTACATAACGATAAAATTATTCATTATTCCTTGATTACCACTATGGAGTTAACGACTTTGTACATATGTTTTTCCGAAAAGTAGTTAAACAATTTAAAAAGTGTTCACACATCTAGGCAAAACATTCATATTTGATGATAGTACTAATGGCTTTGTCTACACGTTTTCCAATCTCATATTGTTTAACATTATCAGGTTTATCAAAATTATGAATAGTATATCTATTTTTTTCCGGAATCATAGCAAAAATCTTTTTTTCTTTATGATAAATTTCATATTTTTTTGGATGATTAATCAAAAAAAAATTATTTCTAAGAAAAGGACTTTTGTTTTTAACATCATTATTTTCGTTAATTTCTTTACATTTAATTTCAAAAGGAACATCACATTCTTCTGGTGGATCACCATCAAGAAAAAATAAACGAGCTTGAGTATCTTCTTCAGGAAGTTTTTCAACTTTAATCAAAAAAGTTACACTTTGGAAACCTTGAACATTTCTATCTTTATTCTCATCGATAAAATTCAAAACTCCTGCGATAGTTGACATACTAAAAAAAAAAATAATAATAATAATAATAAAAAAATAAAAAAATAATAATTAATTAAGATAATTGTAAAAAAAAATATAGTAAAATACTTAATTCATATTCACCTGTTTTTAAAATTTTTTAAAAAGTAAGAGATAAATTTGAAAATTTCATAACTATTTCAGCATTTTTTTGTTTATTTATTTTCCGGAGTAACGGAGACTTTGGTATCTACATAAATTACGTTTTTGATGCATTTTAACCCAAAATAGTTATTAAAAAAAGGAATCTTAAAGCACCCCGGACCTTAATCAATTTTTTATGTCATATGAAAAGTACCGATATAGAGATAGTTATATCCTCGAGAATTATTCAAAAAAATAAGTGTGAATAATCACGAACCTAGTATTTCCTTAAAAAAAGTTATGCTACTGGCCTTAAATTTTAAAATGGTACGTACGCACGTACTGTACATAGCTTTAACCGTTATATATTATAATAAAGTGAGGGTAGTGACAGATATTACGTAAATCCCTGTGACATCTTTATGTTAGATATATAAATTTATAAAGGCCAATCAAATTTCTCTTATGTGGAAGAGGGTATGGTAAAAATATTACGTAATATCTGTCACCACCCCCAAGCAATTTTAATACTGTAATACATCTGCAATATTAAGCAAAATGCAGCAGAGTTGTCAATCACTTAAAAAAATCTAAATCTTCTCTAAAAATACTTGTAATAACAAGTAAAATTTGAGTAAATTTGTCCGATAAAATTTATACGTAGTATATTAGGTGTTACCTATACTATATTTCACCCGAATAGTCAATACAATTATTAATTTGTAAATATTATTTTGCAAGGATTATAATCAAAAGAATTGATATATAAGATAGAAAGGTAATTTGGCGAAGTTAAAATAACTAATATAAAAACTTATTTATTTTAATAATATTAAAAAATTTTTTATTTTTTTGTATTAAAATTTTTTACATGATTTAGTAATATAACATCTTTTTTTAAAGTGACATTTAAATGGGATTATACATCGTATCAATAAGTTTAAATTTTAGAGAGGTAGGGATAATTTGATGAATTGATGATATCCGTGTGATCCAGTTATCAGAATTGAATAATTTTTATACCATTCGATTCGATTCATCTTATCGAGACGAATCGAATGGTATAAAAAATCATTCGATTCTGATTATTATCATCGATTATATGCATCCTTGAGGGGAAGTGTAAATCTGGTAAATAATCGATGATATCTTGTGATCCAATGATCAGAATCGGGCGCCTTATCGAGACGAATCGAATGGTATAAAAATTATTCGATTCTGGTCATTTAGACCACGAGATATCCAAATTCGTCAAATTAACCCTTTCTACTATCAGTAAAAAAGTTTAACTATATATTAATTTTATGGGCACTATAGATTGGAACCGCCTAAAGTTTTTCTTTAATCTTTTAATCATTTAACCATTTAATCATTTAATTTGGCCAGCATTAAAATAATTCTGGCCTACGACCAACATAATTCTGCCCGGAACTATGGAAGCAATTTTTAAACGGTTAAACGATTCCAATCTCTAAATGGGCACAATTTACAATCAGATTTTTGAAATCTTCTTAGAGAAAAAAATATTTTACGCTATAAATGTAAATTATATATATATATTATATATAATATTTAGTCAAATTTTAAATTTTGCATTTGTACTACTTTTTGCATAAAATTCAAAAACTTTATTATTTTACTTTTAAAATGTTACGTATCTTGCAAAAACTATATAAGATCTACTGTATATCTGATATTAAAATTTAATTCTTATACGTACAGTACGTCTATAATATAATTAATGCTATATCCTGATATATAATTGGTTAATTAATAATTAATGAACAGTATATAAAGTATATACCATATTATTTTGTATAACTGATTAATGTTTTAGACGATTTTATTTAAGGTAATATTAACAAATGATTTTTTTAAAAAAGCAATATTTTGAAACAATTATTTTTTAATACGCATTACGGACGGACTTGAAAAGTATGTAGCTTAGTCAAACATTATAACTGATATTGGTCAAATTAAGTGTATTTTAAAATGACAAAGATTCAAATGCTAATTTGTGATTTCAAAATTTCACGGACATGCACGTCCATTTTAAAATAATGTGAAATCTTGAATGAGGAAGTTTCAATAGAGTATAGCGTGCCGTAATTTTGACCTGTGGGAGTTTATACCTTACCCTGACTAAATCTATGAATTACTTAATTTGTAAGTTTTTCTATCAAAAAAATATGTATTGTTTATATAAATGGTGCATAGATATTTATGATCAACATCTTATCTTATTACGCTAATGATCCAATTATGGAATGAATAGGCTGTCTTAGTTTTTTAAAAGAATATGAAAGTAAAAATTAATTGAAAATTTTGTAGAAATTTCTAGAGATAATAATAAAATAACTTACTACGAGCTTTTTAAACGGATTACGGTACTTATATTAAATAACCGGCAGACTACGTATTACTTTGAAAAAAAATTCAAAAAAGCTCGGCCGGATAATACCGATATACTTATCGATATTTTTTTTTTTGAATGATATGCATAATAACTTGCTTACCATTTCTGGTTAGAAAGTCGCATATTTTTAACGTTAAATTACAGTCAGACAATGAATTATTTTTCCAGAAAACGATTAACCTATGATCTTACGGATCTTTTTTTATTGTTTACTTTTTTTCTCATTCAAAAAAAAAAAATAACTTTGTTTAAATTAAAAACAAAGCTTTTCAAAAAATTTTTTTACAAGGGAAGAGAAACGTTTAACATACATTAAAGTTGATTACTTCACTAGTTACCGGTAGTATAATTTCCGTTATATAATAATACAAAAGATAACATTTTTAACAAACTTACATCATTTGATTTACATAAATGGTTATGGATTATTTGTTAATCTTGTTTTATCGCCGAAATGGCATTTAAATTAAAAATGTGCCCACATATTGTATAATATTGTATTTAAGTATTTACAATACGTCATATCATAAACCTTTTATTATATCATTGTTCGTATTGTTATTAGGTAATTTTTTTAGTTACCAACTTTGGTCGTTGGCGTCTAAGTCACATGATATTAATACAATCATTTGATGAATTAAATGAGACGTCGAACAATATTTGTTATTGTATTCATTTATCTATGTATTTCGTTTAAATTCTTTTCGAAGGAACTTTTTCCTCCTTCTCCTCACTAATTCAACCCAAAAAAAAAAAAATGCAAGATAAATTACTATCCATTTTATCCAAACAATATAATGATCTCTTTAAATCCGGTGATTTTTTTGACGTGAATATCGAAGTAGGTGAAGGATCAAATACAAAAGAATTTCAAGCTCATTCTCTTGTTTTGAGAATTCGTTCTCCTTATTTTCAAGCTGCTCTATCAAATGGTTGGGTGAAAAGTAAAAATGGTGTTATGGTTTTAAAGAAACCTAATATTTCACCAGAAGTTTTTGAGGTTCTTCTCAGGTATGTCAAACACTTTTATTAAAAATTTTCTTAAAATAATCTTAAAAAATAATATAAAAATAACGATAAATAACGATAAATAACTATTATTATTATTATTATTATTATTATTATTATTATTATTATTATTATTATTATTTTAGTTACGTTTATAGTGGAACTATTGACCTTATCAAAACTGACCCGAGAATTCTTATCGAGTTACTCCCAGCAGCTGATGAATTATTTCTTACAGAGTTATGTGACCATCTCGAAGAGCACCTTATCGATTATAATGTTAGATCTTCAATAAAACAACATTTCGTTCTTTCTCATCGTATAGCGAAACAAAATCGGTTTGAAAAATTTACTTCTTTATGTGAAAGAATTCTCGCTCAAGATCCTGGTGCATTATTCAACGCTAAAGATTTTATTGATATAGAACATGATGTTTTATTATCAATTTATCGTGATTGTAATTCTCAATTTAGAGAAATAGATTTATGGAATAAATTATTAGAATGGTCAATCGCTAATTCTCCATCATTACCTTCTGATATATCTCAATGGACTACTGATGATATTTCAACTTTTGGTACTATGGCAAAACCTTTCATTCAATATATTGATCTTATTTATATATCTCCAGATGATTTTTTTCATAAAATTAGACCTTTTAGAAAAGTTTTTGATGTAGAATATTATATACAAATTTTGGAATATCATACTTTTACTCAACTTAGAGAAAATACTCTTTTCAATAAGCCTGTTCAACCAATTTTGGATTCAAAAATAATTACTGAACAACATATGACCTTAATTTCTAAATGGATTAATTCTTTTAAAAATCTTGATAATTCTACTACTTTTAATAATTCTCCTCAATCAACTTTTCAATTTAAATTATTATTAAGAGGAAGTCGTGATGGTTTCACTCCAAAAATGTTTCATGCTTATTGTGATCATAAAGGTCCTACTATTACTATTGTTCATACAACAAAAAAGAAAATTATTGGAGGCTATAATCCTTTAGATTGGCATTCAAGATTTATTGGTCATTCAATGGACAATTATGAAAGAACTAATGAAAGTTTTATTTTTTCTTTAGATCCAAAACTTGTTGATAAATCTATTTTTAGTAAGATTATTGATGAAAAATATGCTATTTATCAACGTATTTATGCTGGTCCTTGTTTTGGTAATGGTGGTGATTTAATAATTAAAGAGAAAGCTGGTTTTTGTAAAAAAAAAAGTTATGAAAAATGTATTATACAAGAAGGTGAAAGTAATGAATTTTTGATTGATGATTATGAAATTTTTCAAGTAATTGAACATTAACCGTATATATATACTTTATGTATACTTTGTATACTTGTATACTTGTATACTGTATAGTGTAGAAAAAAAAACTATATATATATAATACTTTAGAAAAAAAAAAAACTATATACAATGTAATTATTAATATATAAAAATGTACGTTATTACTTTTTAGAATTTTTTTTTTTTAAAAAAAAAAATAAATTTTATATCTTTACAACTTAAATAATGATGCGTACCGGTATATAAGTTTTTTGAAATATCAAAATTATTATATTTAGTCATTATTATTAAGGTGTCTTTTTTACGTGGAGAATCGTCAAGGAATACCAGACTTTGTTTTTATATACCGATACTGTATGACGAGTAATTGAATTTCATTGAGTAAAATGACAAACTTTATTTATTTTAATTTTTGAAGCATGCACAAGCATGCATTTTTTACAGTAAGTTTTATTTTCTTATTTCAACTTTTAACAGGAATAATCTTGAAATATTAAATACGTATATGTTTTTATCAAAATATCGATATTTCTTTTTATCTATGTTTACTATCTTGATTTTTTACAAGAAATTTACATCAATGGTTTTTCTTATTTGGTTCGGTATCACTTGTAAAAATAAGGAAATCTCTTCTCAATTTTAATTATGTTATGGCTTATTCTGATATTTTAAGTTTCTATTGCATCATAAGTACATAGAAGCACGCGTAGTTTATCTGGTAAGTTGTTGATAACTTAATTAGGAAAAATGTTATTTAATATTATTATAAATAATATATATATATACTGTATATATATTAAAAAAACGTATAAAATTCCTACTCTTAATCTAGGGTTTGCATTGGTATGATTATATAATTTAAGTTACTCGTGATAATGTAACAGTTTTTTTTTTTTTTTATATTGATACGTATTTGGTCAGATATCAGATGATATCGTAGGGTCAAAATCTCTTGATATGTAAATATAACCAATCAGCATGACTAAATTTTTCAGGAGGGAGAGAGGAAGGGAAGGTGAACTCTATAATAAATTGGTCTCATCTAATATTTGACACGTCCCTTATCTTTTTTATTCTATGTTTAAGATTATACACAGGGCGCATGATATACGGGTATTAATTTTATTATGCAAATTCGTGTAACTTGCCAATCAAACCAATGGTAAGGATTGGACAAGGTATAATTTATGCAAAAATTTCGCAAGGAATTATTTTAAAAGCCCAAAAGTGGTTTCATAATCGAAATTTTGGTTACTGGTTGGTTTTATATTGCCTGTGTACATTATACCCGTATTCAAATAGAAATTGCCTTGTTTTTAAACCTAATTACCGTAAAATCCAGATGTGAGTACCCTCCATGCAGCGTTGGCAATGAATATACTCCATTGAGAAAATTGCCAATGGAACGAATGGAGATCCAATAGAAAAAAGTCGATAGAGATTAATCTCTAACCCATTACCAAGATGACTTTTAGTTTATGCTCCAGAGGTAATTAAGTTTATTACTTAGGCATTTTATGTAATAAAGTTTTTTTGAAATCATGATTTTTATTAGATGTGGTTGATATTTGTTTGATGACAATTAATTTATCTATAAAATATAAAGACTATTACATATGTATAATCCTATATCAGATAGATATTATTAGATTCGAAATGATAAAATAATTAAAACCTAATTTTATTATCATTATTTGACTTGAAACAATAAGATGATTTAACTTCAAAACTTTATTTTTTGTTTTGCAAAATTTGCTATAAAAATAAAATTAGTCATACATATGCTGTAATAAGAACTCGTAAATTGTCATATTTTTAAAACAACATACATCTTTTTTTTTTCTTTAAACTCAGATAATCATAAACTTTCAATAAAAGAAAGTATTTGTATTATTTCGTTATTTTTGATACCGTTTAACACTTTATGGAAAGTAAAAATATTCATTCAAATAAAGAGCAATTTCTTGCAAGTAATAATGATAGTAATAACGAACCTGATAATTCGATGGACATATTCATAGTCGATGACCTTAGTGAAGATGAACAATCAAATATTATTCGTAAATTTGGTAAACAAAAAATTTTATTAATGAAAAATTTATGGATTATTCTATGTCATTAATTTTCAAATTGAATATGATTAGATGATTTGCATGTGAGAAACGAAAATAGTAATGACGCATCAGATGAAGAAGAATCTAGTGATTTTTATGAAGTTGAACGGATTGTAAAGCATAGGACGAATAAACTTGTAATCGCTTTACAATTTGCTCATAATTAATTAAATATTTTTTTGTTTCATTCAATCGCTTAATTTTTTTTTTATGTCTTAATTATTGTAAGGGCAAGTTGCAGTTTCTTATTAAATGGGCAGGGTGGAGTGCAAAGTACAACAGTTGGGTTGATGAGTCTGATATGTAAGTTACTATACCTTTTAAATATCTTAAATGTCTTACGATTCGAACATAATGCATTATTCATATATGTATTTTAATAGGCATGCTACGGAATCGATTAAAAGGTATTGGGATTGTAAGAATATTAAGTCAAAATCACCAAAGACAAAACAAAAACGACCATTGAAAAAGCGGACGAAATTTACAGCAGTTTCATCAACGAAAAAAAAGCATAATTCCCCTAGAATCCGTAAAAATATGGATAAAAATTCTAATGATAATAATTTTAAAATTAAATCGGGTTCAGGAATTCAAAAGTTTTTGGGGAAAAAGGAAAAAGACCTAATGACGTCATTTTATTTAGAAAGTAGTAGCTCTGATGAAGAAATTAATTATCTACCTGAATTCGATCCACACTCTCAAACTCAAGAAGAGAATACTAGAGTTATTAGTTTCTATGAAAACTCTGATTCAGTTCATTTAGAGGATAGATTTTATTCTTTGGATTGGGAACAGGATGTTGACCGTATTGGATGGATTGAAAAGACTGAAGAAAATAGTCTTGCATTTCTATTTTGGTAGATCGTTACCTTTGATATTGTGATATTGTCTATTTTTCGTATTTTATGTTTACCTTATTTTTTTGAATGTGTAGGAAGTCAGGTCATATGACAAACCATCCTTTGGAAGAAGTTGAGAAAAAATGTCCTACCAAAGTAAGTTATACATAATTTACATAAATTTACCTGTAGACAGCCTTTAGCATTTCCTTTTTAAAATTTTTTAAAATGCGTTATATATGCAGATGACTCAATACTATCTTAAGTATTTGGAGTTTGATCTTTTATAAAGTTTTTCAGATCATTCACTATTCGAGCATTTTTAGATACGTACTGTATCAAATATTTTCAAGATGCGTGTAGAATTTAAAATAGTGACCAATTTATTACTTTCTATGCAAAATTACGTGTTCTTTAGTGATCTGGCTCAGTTAATTTTGAAATAATTATAAAGCATATACTGTATTTTTAAAAGAGAGTAATTCTCTCTTGCAAAACAATCTTTTACCCTCATATTCACAAATTTTGTAATTAAACGAAGAATTCCTTTCTTTTTAGCTTGAAAATTTTAACAAATTCTTCAAGGAAAAAGTCAATAATTATTTTAAATTCATAAAACTTTTTTATACAATAAGATTTCTTTTTGAATGAGTTATTCTTTTTTACTTTGCTATCACATGACAGATTTATCGTAAAAAAAACTATAATTTTAATTAATAATAAAAGAAAAGATTTAAAATTTCGATTCTTCAAGCACTGGATTCAATAGGTCCGTCTAATCAAACTAGCCAACCAGATTCTTCATCGAATTTATTGAGCGGGGTGAGATAAGTCAATAGGAAAAAAGTAGAGAAAGGAACATCTTCATAAATTTACAGCAAAAAAATGTACTAATCCGTGAAAATGTGATTTTTTTTACGTGTAGGTTTACGTGCCTCAGACAATTTTTAATAATAATTACGTTGAGTCAGTCAAAAAGGAGAACGTCTTTTATAAAATCTTGGAAGAAAATATAAACTTTAATGTCTAAAGGCGCCTCTGAAAAGATAAGAATAGTGCAAGTCGGTTACTAAACTATTTTTTTAACGTTTAGTGGCCTGATCGAAAAATTCTGTATTAAAATCTTATGATAGATATACAGTAATATTCGTATATGTATTATTTTAAATAACGGTTCAAATTAAAGACATAATTCGAAATGTCAAATGTAAAATTAGAACTTACAGTATACCCGAAATAGATATTTTGAGAATTTAGTGATAAATTGAAATATTTTATAAGATTAAAAATTATTACATATTTAAAAAAAATTTGAACATTGCAAGCTTATTGTTAAAAAAAATAAGGCATTTTTTGCGACCTTAATACTAATTTTTTCATACAATTATTTTTGACATTTCTTTTGTATTAAAGTTTCAGTTTCAGTATTTAACTGATCAGACTAGAAAGAGCTAATAATAACAAATGTCGCACATTTTAAATTGGTATCTTTAATTAAATTATTTAGAAATAAATGTTTTCAACATTTTTTTCGTTTTAATGTTATTATTAATGGTATCCATATTATAATAAGTAAAGATAAAATACTTTTCGCAATAATGAAATTACGATACAGTATTGGTAATCATGACAATAATTATCATCATCATTAGATTTATTCATTCTTATATATTATGTCACATCAAAAAAAAAAGAAATATTCAACTCATTTTTTGGTTAAACCTATTTTTACTTTTATCTCATGTATCACTATACTTGTTGGCAAAACTATTGGGATTTGGGATTTGGGATTTGGGACGAATTTTATTATGTTTGGGATTGGGTTTTGTGTTTGGGGTTTGGGATTTGGGTGGGATTTTAAGAATTTTAGTTTTGCCAAGTATATGTATCACACGCAGATTTGATCGCTAGCATCATCCAACTAAAATAGTTTATTCGTATTAATTCTTATATACAATATTGTCATAAGAAAAAACAAATGTCAAAAATTTCTAAAAATTAAAAATTAAAAAGATAGTGTGATTGATACAGTGTTTATGTTTGAGGTTGTATGTACAGTATATATAAAATGTGAATGGGAGTTTCGTAGCTTTTGCTTAAAGGTGAAAAAATGAAAAAACTCATCCCGTGTGTAGAAATTCCATATTCGCTCCTGTTAAAGCATCAAATCTTCTGATGCCCTTGCTTCTCAATACCGCTATTATATCCCACTCAAGGATTCTTCCTCTCATAAAGGTGGAATGTCTTACGAGGACACAAACAACTTCTCTTTCTGTACTTAACATATTTTGAAAGATTCCAGGTTATTTATCTCTTAAAACTACTATTCAAAAACCAAGAGTAATTTCTTTAACTAGTGCCTCACGTACACAAGCTTTCCCTAGCATCAATAAACAAACTTCTGTTTAGTGGACCGTTATTCCATATATACGTAAATCCGTGAACAACTGATAGCGAGCATGAGCTTCCACATTTGACGGTAGAAAATATTTTGGCAGTAACGAAAAAAATTACATTTTCGTCTTGAGTTTACAACAATCTCGCTGCGTAGCACGTGACCAACGAATACTGATTTTAATTGATCGGCGATAGAATATTCGATCTTAATCGTAGACAATCGTCGATGAATGTAACGAAGGGTACCCTGTTCACGTACCAGTGAGCGATGTCACCCGATACCACCAACTACCCACAAGCTTCTGTCTGTGCGGGTCATCGTTTTAGCCGAAAAATCACGTTGGGTTACCTTGGCGTTAGGATTTTTTAAGGAATTAAAAAAAAATTAAGGATATCTTGAATTTTTCATCTTATGATAGTCGTCAGAAATTTCTTGTTGCTTGGTTTCTTCTTAATTGCTTAAGAATAAATTAGGGTAGTAAATTGAAAAACTACTCTAAAAACGTTAACCCGGACCCTTCGATAGAACAACTCTAAATCCCATAACGCTACCACAAAGGAACGAACCAAATTCAACATAGAATAAATATTGTGAAATATTGATATGTTTTTCATTGTATAGAAAAACTTAGACGCCTCTCGATGCGTGTTAAAATGAACGTGCGATTTGGTTTTTTCGGTTAAATCGGTCGAGGTTTCTTGGTCCTTGGTAACAGATTGATTTTCTAAATCCGTGACGCGTTCTTTTAGTTGGTTGTTTTCAGTAAAATAGATCGTTAAGATTCTTAACGATGTTGTAATCCAGTCGCAAAATGTCCGCAGAGAAACTCTGAAAGCAGTGTAGAAGAGGAGGAGTTGAATAATGAGCCAAGGACGAAGATGAAATCCCTATCATTTTAAGGAAAAAAGAGAATCCGTTAAATCTTTAAGAGTTGGGCTATGAGAGAAATGGATCAATTAACTAAAGCCTTACGTCTCATACTGAATGTAAACTTATAAAAGAATTGTGCCCTTGCCTTGAACCTACAGGTTATAATTAATAAAATTAAAAAACATTTTAAAGATCTCTCTTAAAAGACTCATAAATATAAATACCATTTCCAAGATACAGAATTCATGACTAGTGAACATAGTGACAATTGTTTCTCCTTGGTCTATTCCGTCTTGTACTGGGTAGGATACCAAATCCAACTGTTCCAAATGGCGGACAACCAGTGAATCGAGTTATTATATTATTTCTCGACCGTAATATTAAATTTTGGGTCTTGACATTCGTGATGTGACTCATAAACTCTTCCTCGTAACAAAGAATAGTCAAAGGAAGATATCAGATATCGTTAAAGTTGATCGAAGGCTTACGTAATTTTAGAATCATTTAAATTGGAAAGTCGATATGCAAGATGCTAAATGTACCGATAACTACAACATTGGTCATCCGATTAGATTTAAAAGGTCGCGATACTTCAGGAATCATAGAATAGTACGGGTTTAAAGATATATGATGTCACATCGAAAAAAAATTTTCTTCAAAACTCATTCTTTGGTTAAACATGAGTTGTTATTTTTTGATGTATATTTAATGTGAATTTAAAGAAGTTTGAACAAGTTAGATCGGGAACTAGAACATTAAATATCAAATGATTTACTATCGTAGTACAAACGCCATATTTTTGATTCATCTTTTTTGATTATTAATAAAAAAGACCCACTTTTTTAATTAGGGATGTTATCCTGCTCCAACCGGTTAGTTTGTGCTCGCAAACCCGCTAAACACTGTTTCAAAGCACACACGATAAACCGGATCTCAAACTCTGTTTATACAAATTTATTATTGATTATGCTTGTTAAACATGTAATCCGAAGCATGTTACTGTATCTATTATTTAATACATGTACTATCGCTATTTATTAAATACATGAAAAATATTTCATTGCAACTATGTATTGTTTATTTAATTTATTGACCCACACAATCAATAACACCCGAATCATACCAAGTTTTTAAGCAAAGACTTGCACAAGCATTTTCTTCGGATAATCGATTGCGTAATGGGCAGATCGTATTCTTTGCTTTATAAAACATACCTTTCAGGATGATTACTTTTGAAATGTGACTTAATTGTAAAGAGACTCATTTATGCTTGCAATGTCGTTTGTCAAAAGTTTCAGTAAGTTCGTCCCAGAAAGGATCCTTATTCAATCGCTTTGGAGGATTTGGAGGATTGTTTGTTATTTCTTTGAGTATGTTAGATTCAAGTTCAATTTGAGACGTCGAAATTGAAGAGGAAGTAAATTCAATCGAATTCGCATTAACAAATTGTTCGTGTATAGTTGTTTCATTCATCGAGGTATGGTTTTTTCGTTAATCGCACAAGATTCAAATAAATTAAATTAAAAAAAAAAGAAAAAAAAATCTTTTTACATATTTATAAAAAAAAAAAAATTCAAAAGTCCAATTTTCGTCATCACTAGAAATTAAATTTTAATTAAATAAGTCATAATTTTATCATATCATGCTATAGTAATAACCTTTTAATTAAAAAGTTAAAAAAAAAAAAGAAAGAAAAAAAGTCTATTACAAATCACGAAGCTTTTTTGCTTGTCAAATCGATTCCAGAACTCAATTCAAGTACGATGAGTTTGAAATATGATAATTAAAATCATGTGACTGCAAAACTCGAGTTTAACCGGTTTTGGTTTCAAACAGGGGCCGAACCGAGTTTGAGTGAACAGGATAACATCCCTATTTTTAATACTAACTCATACTATACAGTATAACCCTTCTAACCCTAACAAAAAAGTAATCCTTTTTTATGAATCAAAAAAATGGAACTCTCCAGTATGAAATATCAGGAAAATGACACTAGAGAATTCGTGATGTATGTATTTAATATACTGACAACAATTCGACTTAGTTGTTCTCAAGCGCCTCCCTCTATGGTTAATAAAATGATCTGGGTTGGTTGAAAAAAAAGATCGTGTTTAATCATTCCGATTAAAAAATCCTGGACCTAAACAATCATCTTTTTTTTCATAATTACTCTGATTGGCTAAAATTTAAGATTCGCATTTCACACAACAAATCACATTGAGGGAGCTGCTTGAGAGTCGATATGTAAATATCAACTTAGTTGAGTACAAACATTGACCTGAAGCGATAATTTTTCTTTTCTGTAGTTTTCTTCGTCAGACCTATTGACATTCGAGCGATTGATGTAAACTATCGGGCAATGTCAGAAAAAATAGAAATGTGTATATATGATAATGAACAGAAATTAATTTCTCATTGATAATTTATTTATATTATAAAGGATAGAATGCGGAATTATGCAATAATAATACTTTTAATGGAAAAACGTGACGACTAACTTAGCAACCTTATTTTTTTAAAAAAGCATTGTATACTTTTTTGATTAAGTATAGTCTTTTTATATAATATATGTAAAAAATTTAGTTTGAAATGGGACAAGTTACATGTTTTAGCTTACTGCTATTGGCTAATTTAAAATTAATTTTAAAATTAATTTTAAAATATTTTTTAATAATTAATTTTTTAGCCAATCAAAATGCAAGAATTCAAATTTCAATATGAAATTTTTTCAAAATGGGACAAATTTTAGAATGTAGCCTTTAAGTGTCCTGCTCCGTATATAGAAACTTATTTTTTTACTAAGGTGAGGTGACCTGTTTGAGTCATTAAGTAAACATGTTCAGAACAAAATTTTACATATAATTCTTTTTTAAAATTAATAAATATTTTTTTTGCCAAAATATATTTTTAAATTATATAAAAATTAAAAAATTTTAACTTGAATTATAGAACATTTTTATTTTTCTTTTCTTGATATATTTATTTATAAAATTTAATTTCAAGTTAACATGTAGAAGAAGAAACATCAAAGCTTCAAGTTTATAGTAATTTTTAAGTTTTTTTTTTTATAAATTTATATAAAAAAAAAACAACTTATCCAAAAAAGTGTGACAAATCGGTTGACTGATACTGATACGTTCTAAATCGTAATGTATATATGTTTTGAAGTCTTAATGATAATTTCATCAATTCAACTTTGATAGCCTCTTATAACAGTAAACTGCAAATTTTATACAAACATATGCTTAATCGGGCAGTCAATTGAATTGTATACAGTATATTTTATTCGATTTTATTTCGTAAATTTAATTAGAGAAAAAACAAGATACAAAATTATTACATTATAAAATTCAATTTATTTTTTAATATAAAAAATTTAAAAAAAGTTGAGATAACCAACTAAATTGAACTATTTCATAAATTTAGATAGTCAACTAAACTGAAATATTTCATAAATTTAGAAAAAGGGTCCTTTTTTCAATTATTATCGATACCACGTATTATTAACTAAATAGTAAATTTTTCACTCGATAAGGTAATATATTCTTTCATTTTAGTAGCCGAATTATTTCCAAAAAATTTTGATGAAATCTTATTTAGAATATCATCATTTTGAACCTTTTCTTTTCGATAGATTCGGTTTAAATAATTTTTTTCATTAATAGAATTTCGAAAGTGCTTGTTTTGAATTTTAAGAAAATAAGCAATTATAACAGTAGTAAATAATGCTTGGAATATTAACAAGCAAATAATTAAGGCATTGAAAAGGATCATAATTATTTTATATAATTATTGTCAGTTAAAAAAAAAAAATCTTGTTTATTAATTCAAGATAAAAATTTTAATTTCCAAGTTGATTTGCGCGATTTGCATGATTTGCGCGATATTTAAATTACGTACGTACGTACGTACAAGTTTTGGCTTTTCCACTAATATATATTCAGAAAGGCTTAGATAATTTTATGTTTAAACGGCTTAGTTCAGGCGTATCTGTTTTTTTTTTGTTTGAAAAAATCAATAACCGCAATGAAAGAAATTTCCGTAATTAAGCACAGTTTAAATTTTATAAAATTTTAGCTATTTGTGCATCCGAGGCTTGTATATTAAGCAGAGGAATTCAAGCCTACACATCGTTCTGAATCAATGAGTCAAAATTTAAATGAAATGTATATATCTCATTCGAGTTGACTTTAATAACACAAAGGTAATAATTGAATTGAAAGTTTTCTTTTAATACGTTATTAAGCGAAAATTAATACTCTTGTGTATATTGTGTTGTAATCGATTTTATATATTTCATATGTCTTAGAACTTAGTGCATTGCATGATTTTATTTACATATTATAACGAACTAACTTACTCACCAAAGTACAAAATAAGAGAACCACGCCTTCATCATTGATATCTGATATCTGATGGTTGTGGCTCGGTGATATATGTTTAATAAATTAGGCAATTTCTTGATTTTGATGTGAAAAGAAATGATATATGTTGGCATATATACGTAATATTTAGGAAAACAAAAAGTAGTGTATCAAATAAAAACAATTTGGACGTCACTATATTTTATGTAAAGACTCATGAATTATAAAAGCTGAGGCTCTAAAAAACGCAAGTAAAGTATTTAAAAGATTCATATAACTTAACTTATAAAAAGACATAATGAATAAATACATTTTTATACAATTATTGTTATTGATATGCTTTACACTTTTTACAATTAAAAGTGATCAAATTGATTTACCTGCAATGCGTAAACGCGATGCTATTCCAATGATGCCAAATAAGCGTTAAAGAAGTAAGTTGTAACTTTGTAAACCATATATTTTCAATAAATGAGTATGAAAAAATATTTTATTAATATTTATCTTTTTTTTTTTTTTTCTTATAGCCCATTTTTATCTTTATCTATTTTAATTCTGAGAACTTTATAAATTTGAATGCAATAAAACATTATAAAGTCATAAACTCGTAAAATCTTCTATATTGATACTTGCCTATAAAAAAAAACTAACAATATTTAAAATTGTGAAAGGTTGTTTAGTTGCATGTCATATAATATTGAACATTTGTAATCTGCCATGATATTGAAATTTTAGAATAACAATTTGCAATAATTAACTTTGGGTAGCAACTTGTAGCAAATGTAGTAATTGTTTAACATGGTTTAATTCGAAGTTGTATTTATTCAATCACATGATTCCAAATAAATATGTCTCTTAAATTTGTATTATATATATTCCGTCAGGGTTGGTGACATTTTTTTGTCTTTATGATAAATACTGTAGTAATGTGAAAACTTACTATTAAATTTTATAATAACTTGCTAGAAAGTTACCACCAACAACCCAAACAATAAACACATCGTTGGCACCGCTACGTGGGGATTGATCATAGCGTATAATAAATTGCCAACACATAAATATGATTTATAACAACAAAGGCTAATCTGAATCACATTCGTGGCATTGCTACTTATATTCACAAATTCTTTATGCATCTTGATTTATTCACTGCGGATGCATCATAACGAAGTTGGAAATTAATTTAAAATATAAACCTGCCAAAATTTAAAATTTTTAGTGACATGAATCAAATTTCGGATATTATTCATACCGATTTGGTTCGACCCCAAAATTAGCCAATAACGATTGATAATTATTTTTCGTTAAAATTTATTACAAAATGAGTTTTTACAAAACCGGTCTTTAGACTTACTTCGAACCATAAATAAGTGTGTAGAATATTGCAATATCTACATGTTTAATTATTAGCTGAAAGTAAAGTTAAAAGGGCCGTTTTTCTGAAAAACTGCTTCCGAATTTATCCTTACTCATTATACAACCGATCACAAACCGATCGTTTACTACCCGAAAATACCCGAACATTTCAACAACTAGTGATAGTAGTGCTTTCTTTTATAGCTTAACGTAGTTGTTTTTTTTTTATTATTTATTGCTTACTTATTTCACATAGAGGCTAAAAAAAGAATGTTTCATCTATGGCAAAAGATTGTGTAACAGTTTATCGAAAAAAGACCCCTAAAAATCAAATCGGTGGATATGTTATTAACACTAATTACATCAAATTTTTCAAAGATTACTTGATCAAGATTCTTTGATCAAAATTACGTAGATACGTAATGTACTTAACCTCAGTTATCAACCCAATTATATCATCATTGACGATCTAACTTTTCATTAACTTCTTTTCAATTCTTTTTTTCTGTTCAGCTTCTTTAATTAATTCTTTCTCGAGTTTATATTTTTCAAATGCACTTCCGTGTGATGTACTTTTACTCTTTCTAAAATATTGTCCTTGAACTTGCAAGAAATAAAAGATCGTCAAGGCTGTAAATACTCCTTGAAAAATTAAAAAGTAGATTGTTTGTGTGTCGGTAAATGGGTTATCGGAAGTACTTGACATTTTAATATAATAGAAAATTTTTTCTTTCTTTGTGATTTATGAAAAATAAATATATATATATATTTTTTCAATGTGTGTTTTTTGTATATTTTAAAACGATCATGTCAAACGTTTCTCTTTTATGTTTTTTTTTTTTTTTGCCAATAAAGTCACGATTTCTAAAATAACACAGCCTCATACCAACTTTTCGATGATTTTCTATCTATTCATCGTAAAATCATGAATCACTGCATCTTTAGAATATCTTTTAATATATTTATAAGTCATTTAAGTCATTCAGTAATACAAGTTGTATACTAGTGTTACTATCTTCGGGAGAGCGACACACTAATGTCCGAATTAGTTATCGAAGATCATACGTATAGGTGTTGATACTTTAGTTTAATTACAATAGAACTTAAAAGCAAATATGGCAATAAGGAGTGATAAAGAATCTAAAATAATGAAAAGATTGAAAAAAAGGTAGAAATGATATACATGTTAAACATAAAAAGCTGTTAATATCTTTAAAAATCAAAAAAGAAGTACAGTACACATTATTTATCTAACGTTTTAAGCAAATACAGTAAGAATAATACAAACGACTATGGAATTAAAAATTTATTAAAGAAGTTTATGTTACAGTGTTTACTCATCTAGACCATGGGCGTACGTACTCCGTTGGGGCATTCGATGTACTTTACAGTATTTACAGTACTGTGTAGATCAAATATGTCAAACTTTTTCAAATATAGTATAGGTGACTACTATAAATAATCATAATTGATTTAGAGTAGGTGTCATAAAAACTTTATTATACACAGTGTTGGCATTTGGACTATATCCAATGAAAATTTTATTTGGATTAGTCCATGTCCATATTTGTCCAAGTCCAAATAGTGTCCATGTTCATATCCTCTTTACTGAAATGTTTAGCCTCAATTTTGCTCTTTCTATTCGGATTATTTCGGAATTGTTAGCCTATGCGTTTATTTGGACTAAGTGCTTATGTCCAATAGTCAATAAATGTAAATTTCAAATTGTATCTTCTCTGTATTTTACATGTTAAATTATTGCTTTGTAGAACTAATATTAACGTTAATAATGATTTTTAAAGAAAATTATTATCTTTAACTAAATTTAGTATGTCCACCATGGAATAACTGACTATGAAATCCGCTTACCTAACCCCAATTATAACCTTAATCTTGGCGGTATAGGATTATGCATAGATTTAAGAGAAATCCTGTAAGTTTTTACCGTGTAATTGCCGGGGGCGTTATTTAACGATTAGTAACGTCACTCGCTTTTTTGAAACTAATAAATCCTAGCTATATATCCAGAAACTTGGTTACTCCGTTACATCAAAAATTGTGTTAAAGACGTATATCGTAAATAACAGTAGCCATACTATAACTAATTGCTAAGTTTTGAACATATGATATGAACGTGACGTATAATATAATGGCGTTCTTGATTTTAAGCCTAAGATTTTTTTTTACAAAAATAATAAATAAATTGTATGCAAATTAATTGGACAAAACCCATTACCATCGGAATCTCATAGTGAAACATTCATCTGATTGGCTGATGTTAATCAATTGCCCGGGTAACTTATTTATACACTTTAAAGTACTTTTTGGGAACATGCAGTTCACTAATAAAAAATCAAGTTTTCACTTCGAAAGAACGTTTATATTCACTGTACAAAAATAATCAGTAATAATCAGTAATCAGTAACCCCAAGACGTTTCTTAGAAGACAAAGTATGCCTAGTGAAGGTAACTGGAAACGTTTTCGTCTAAAGCTATTTATTACATTAGATTTAGATAAACTTTTAACTGTTTAATTGAATAGGTACATGCTATTAGTAGTAGCTCTATATTTAAATTTGGTCGGTTCTTGTAGTGCATTTGGGCTTGTCAACCATATATTAGTAGTTGTAGTTTATGTCTTGTACGTAAATCTTGTACGTAGATTCTTTAATGAGTTTGGGTTTATTAGTAATAAAAGGACCCCGAACAATGCAAGTCGAGGTTATATTTATGCATTATCCACTTTTCTGCAATTCTAATTGGCCCAAATAAGGTTCAACCAATCCGAATTGCAGATTTTTTCAAATTTTGGATAAATTTTGTAAAAATCTTATATTAAACCTAATATAACCTCTATATATATTGTTCGGGGTCCTGTAATAAATAACACATTTACCCACTTTACGCTATTATATAAATATAAATAACCCATTCTTTTGTGTGTATTTAGTTTTTTGTTTCGTTTTCTAGTACTGTAGTAATAAAATTATGTATTTTGATTGGTTAATTATCATGGGCAATTACGAGTAGATATGAAGTTCTTCAGTTGTACCAACATAATGAATTTCAAAATTATGAGTCATCCAATTTAAATTTTGGGTTTTGTAAATCGGTTGGATTTTTAAGTAAATTTAAACATTGATTATATTTATTTCGATCCATTAAACTACGTTTGTTTTTCCTTTGACGAATAAAAGTTTCTAATATTCGATCGAAGGCTTCATGCGCCAGAAAGTTATATCGTTCCATTTTTATTAATAATGAATAATAAAAAGGATTGATTTAAAATTATACATTCAAAAACTTTCTTTTTTTTTCTTTTTTTGCATTAATTAAATGACATACGTAATACATTTGTAGTATCATAAATTACTGAAATATAATGTTCTCTAAAAAAAGCAGAATTACATT
>QKWP01001307.1:112662-147435 GCA_003550325.1 Gigaspora rosea | reverse complement strand
ATATATAGATGAATAGTATATGATATCAGGTATGACGATAGGATTAATTTTTTGTCGTCATCTGATTTGATTATAAAATATAAAAATAGTGAGTTCTAGCTATATAATTTTTGGTACCCAGGTTTTTATATAGGTACTAAAGAGTTGATATAGAATATAGGTTTACAGAGATGTGAAAAAGGTAAGATGACTATTTTAGTACCCAGGGTACCGAAAAAGTGTCCCAGAACTCCCCTTTTTGCCCTACTTCTACAGAATCCAAATAATATGCTATATTGAATTTAAAAAAATTAATTTTTGTATTATTTAAAAATGCAAAAAGATAACAAAAATAAAGAATTAATTTTTGATACAATTTATAGTTTTTCCACTATACTCAAGTAGCCTAGCTACTAAATAAAATTAATTAAGAAAAATTTTCAAATCCTTATTTGCTTGAAATACCTCTTGTAGTTTATTATATAAATAAATAAAACCTTCTTTCTTTACATACTTTTTTATATAAAAAATTCTTATCATTGCTTTAATAGTTCTGATAAGATCAATTTATATAGTCTAATTTCTGGAATTGATAATAACCTTTGATCCACTAGTCCATTTTGAATGATTTAACTACCAAAATGCTCGTCTCAATAAGAGGATTCTAACAAACCCAAAATCGTTAAAATCCAATCACAGGATCCCAAAATAGTTCAACTTTTGTATAATTTTAATAGTAATTTTTAAAATTACTAGTAAATTTGTTTAATATTGAATAACTTCTGATCTATTAGCCTGTTTAGAATAATTTCACTACCAAAATGTTCGTCTCAGTGAGACGATTCCAAAAGGCCCAAAATTGTTAAAATCCAATCACAGAATCTTAAGATCATTAAGGATCAGTATTATGTAAACAATTATTCAATGAATTGGTTTATATGAAAGTAAGTCAGTAGAAAGGGACAAATCATTTTTAGTAAAATTTTTTTAATTTTTAAACTAAGTTATTTTGACAATTATTTAATCAAATTTGCTAAAAAATTTTTTATTTTAATCTTGAATTATATAGAATTAAAATAAAAAAAAATTTATTAAATTTATTAAAATAGTTGTTAAGATATTTAAGTTTAAAGTCAAAAAAGCTTTTACTTGAAAAAAATTTGTCCCTTTTCTACTGACTCACCCCCATATATGTATACTTATATCTTCATTTATAATCTTTATATCTTCTATTGTAGTTTCTATATTTTTATATAAGGAAGACGGGGGTATTATGGACATGTTAAAGTTTCTACTAATAAAACTTTTTAAAAATCAAATAGATTTTTATACAATTTTTATTATTTGAACTATGCTTAATAAAAAATAAATTACTGCAAAAAAATCTTTATATCATATATTGTTTTAGATATAAATAATTGGTACACAAAATTGAATATAAAAATTAAATTTTAGAAGAAAGGGGGGTATTGTGGACACCGTGATAAAATTTGATCTACTGGTCCGTTTTGGATGATTTTACCACCAAAATGACCGTCTCAGTGAGACGATTCTAACAAGCACAAAATCGTTAAAATCCAATTACGGGATCCCAAGATCGTTAAAGGTATATTATGTAAAAATTTGCAGATTTTTAAATATATACAAAATCTTATATTTTGTATAAATAATGATATCTTGTGATATAGTGATCGGAATTGGATGATTTTTATACCATCCGATTCGTCTCTTTGAGACGATTCGAATGGTATAAAAATCACCCAACTCTGATCACTAGATCATAAGATACCCGCCCTGTCCACAATACCCCCCCTGTCCACAATACCCCCATCTCCCTTATAATATCAACTTTTTTTAGATATAATTTCAAGTTTTCAAACTGAGGTTCTTATTTATTTGGCTTTTCTTTATAATTTTTTAAATAAATTTTTTACAAAATTTATATAATAAGTATAATATAGCTTACTATCTTTTACTTTCTTTTCTTAATTAAATTATTATTTTTTGCTTTTTTTTTACTTTTTATCTTTTAAAGAGTAAAATATAGCTAACCTATAGTTTTACAATTTATACATTACTTAGAGTAAATCATTATTTTTACTAAGAGAATTTAATACTAAGATTAAATAATTTAGAATGATTTAACTAAACTTCTTATAATATAGTATAAAACTTCAAGTTTTACTTAATATACTTTATAGGTTAATAAAAAAAAAATAATCTACCTGAGCTTCTGAAAAAGTATTGTAAAATATATAAAAAAAATCTTTATTAATTGTATAATGATTTACAAAATTAGAGCATTTGGAACTTTTTTACTTTAAGCCAACAATACCTTCAATTTTTTTGTACAGTCATGTAATATTGTATAGGCAATAATTTAAAATTTTTTAAACCTTCTAGCAAAGGTTTTTAAATTACTTTTAATTAAATTTAGTAAAAAATTTTTTATTTTAATTCAATACTTTTATAAAATCAAAATAAAAAATTTATAAACTTTTAAAAAAATTTAAATATCTTAGAAATATAAAATGTAACAATTTTTTATTTTTAAGGTTTTAAATGAATATTTTTTAACAACTACCTATATAAAATAATAAAAATTTTTTTATTTTAATTTTATGATCTACAAATTAAAATATAAAAATTTTATCAATTTTGTATAAGGCATATAAATTTATAGAATTGGTTTTTATATCCTAGCTGGATCACCAAATTGGGAATTGGAAAATTTTTTTTATATGTTGACTAATAAAAATTACCTATTCAACTAGAAAAATAAATGCATATCCAGAGTGTATCATAAGATAATTATATTGTTAGGGGCTTCCAGAAATTACATGATTTTTTGGTGGGTGGGTGGGGTCCCGAAAATATCAGGTTATAATTATAATTCTGGTCAAATTTTTATAATTCTGGCCAAAAGTATAAACTTATAAAATTATAAAATTATAAATAACTATTGATCTACTGGACCAATTTGGATGATTTAACTACCAAAATGTTCGTCTCACTGAGACGATTCTAACAAGCCCAAAATCGTTAAAATCTAATCACAGAGTTCTAAGATCGTTCAGCTTTTGTGTAATTATAATAGTGATTTTTTAGAATCACTAGGTAAATTTCTTTAATATTGAATAACTTTTGATGCACTGGCCCGTTTTGGATGATCTAACTACCAAAATGTTCGTCTCAGTGAGACGATTCTAACAAGCCNATAACTTTTGATGCACTGGCCCGTTTTGGATGATCTAACTACCAAAATGTTCGTCTCAGTGAGACGATTCTAACAAGCCCAAAATCACTAAATTCCAATCACAGGATTCCAAGATCGATAAAGATTTTATTGCTTGTCTAACAATACAAATCTTTATTGATCTTGGGATTCTGTAATTAGAATTTAGCAATTTTGGGCTTGTTAGAATCGTCTCACTGAGATGAACATTTTGGTAGTTAAATAATCCAAAATGGGCCAGTGGATTTAAAGTTATTCAATATTAAAGAAATTTACTTGTGATTCTAAAAAATCACTATTAAAATTATACAAAGTTGAATGATCATGGGACTCTGTGATTTGATTTTAACGATTTTGGGCTTGTTAGAATCTTCTCAGTAAGACAAACATTTTGGTAGTTAAATCATTTAAATTGGTCCAGTAGAGAAATAGTTATTATCAATTTCATAAATTAAAACTTATGATAAATTTTAAAAAATATAAAATTTGATAGGCTAATAGAGTATCAGATGTGGGTGAGTGGGGTAATATTTTGAAATTTATTAGTAACAAAATATTACGTAATTTCTGGAAGCCCCCTTACATAATGCGTGAATATGCATATTTTGTTACACTAAATTAACAAATTACTAAACTGGATGAATTAGAATTAAGAGCAAGATTTTGTTCCTAAATGGATAAAAGCGGGTTTGAAACTTTATAAGACAAGTTTCGCCAATTTGAACACATGTGCAAATGAACAAAAAATTTTCAAATTACGTTTTCTTAGTCGATCTTTGTTATATGTCTATCCTACACTACGTTCCGGATCAATAAATATGATAAAGTAGGATACAGGTACATGATATTCTTATTGTTCGGAGCGTAGCGAAGGACTTTACATATTTACATAAGGTGATACAAAAGTTACATTTTTGATGTATCATTAATAGTAATATCAAAAATGTAACTTCTGTATTTGGTGTCTGTCCGCATGTGTATAATTATATATAAGGACAAAAGCATTTCGGGTTCTAAAACCCGAAATTAAAATTTAAAGATGAAATTGTTTTTGACCTATTTTACTTAAAAGACGAAATTATTTGATATATTTTTTGAATAGATGAAATTATAAGGAACATATCTATATGAATTTTATTTGCACTTCCTTATAAAACATTTTAATTTTCTCTAATGAAGACAAAATAGGCCTTTTTCAAAAATTAATTTTGGTGGCATCACTATGTATAATAGTTACCTTTTTGATATATCATATTGTTTTGATTTGTGTCGCATCAAAAAAAAATAAATTTAGATCTTAGTTGTTATTGTGCTTCAGACACACAATGCTGTGCATTAACCTAGTTAATAGTCAACTTATTATATTGGTTGCTTAAGTGTTTTCCAGTGCATATTTAGGGTTGGTTTGGTCTAGTCTATAGTTGTTAGACAAAACCTAGAGTCTGCGTTGGTGAAAGTCGAAGCCCCAGTTTTGGCTTTTACCAAAAAAAAATCTAAAAAGACAAATAGTGGTGAAACTGCGAGAGACTGGTGAAACACGTAGTGCTTGGATCTGGATAAATAACCGGATATCCGGATAGACATCCTGTTTCATATTTTATCAATCCAGATTTATAAAACAGATATATATTAACATCTGGATTGTAATCTGGTTTATATTCGGATTTTTAATCCTAATTTTTTTTGTAAGCGATTAACATTTAAACATATGTTCGAGATCTCAAATTAACTAAATTACTGTATTAACTATAATACGTAAGTATGTACATATGGTACACAGTGTTGGAAATCATATGTTCACAGTGTTCACAGTGAACATAAATTTTTTTAAAAAATCAATGTTTTTACATTTTATGTTCACATAGTATGAACATAAAAAATCAAAAATTTTATATTTTATGTTCACATAGTATGAATATAAATTTTAATTTTTATAATTTCTTATTCATAATTTATTAATATAAAGATTATTTACCATATATTTCAAAAATAAACTATATTTTTTGGACGATTTTGAACACAAAAAATCTGTGAGTAGCTTATTTTTAGATATAATCAACTTTTGGTCAATTGCAAATAGTCATTATACTATAAAGTCTAAATTCTATTATGTGAACATATTTATTTTTGATGTGAACATTATAAAAAAAAATTATGTTCACAAAAATCATAAAATTTTTTTTGAATTTCCAACACTGACGGTACAGTGTTGTTAATGAACATGTCCATTGGTAATTGTTGCATCTTTTTATTAAATTATTTATTGTTCAGAGTGATAAATCGCATAATAAAAATATGTGACAATTACCAATGAACATGCTCATTTAACAACACTATATGTATGTACGTTATGAGGCTGATTTACTGTCACTGAATAAATTTAATACCTATTGTTTATAAGACAATCTACTTTTAACAATTAATTACAATGAATGTTAAGACCGAAGGCTCCAAAAATGGTAGGCGTCGATTGAGGCATGGAAAGATTTGGTCCGGGTCTTTTAGAGGGTGGGTTTTGTTGAGTATTGCCGGGCTTCAGATAAGTCCTCTTTTACTTGCAGGGTTCTACCTTGGTAAAATACTTGTATTGTTGAATACTAATAATCCTTCTTTAACTTGGGTAAGGTCCACAGCTCAATTCGTGGTCACGTGTTATGAAATGTCAAGACTGGCTTCGATCGGGTTCCAATTTAAATTCGATAGCAAGAGATGCGATCGGGAAATCAAAAATTCGGGGTCGTATAATGCAGAGTCACGAGGATCAGGTTATTTCAAAAATAGAAATCACAGGATTGGTGATAGTTCGATAAATGAGGTAATCAATAGTTTGTAGTTCTTATAAATAAGATTAATTGACCGATTACTAATGCTCTTCTCTCTTATCGTATTGGAACAAATTAGTTAGGGCTATCGATAATGACACATTTTGGATATAATTTACTAATTTGTTAATTAGTATCATTATATCCGGATAAAAACCGGATTTGAAATTACAAAATAGCAATCCGGATTTATTATCCTCTTTTCAAAAATGAATATCCGTTATTCTCTTTATATCCGGATATATCTGGATTTTATAAACCGGATCCAAGCACTAGAAATGTGACGAAATTGGCAAAACTAACAAAACTGAAAGATATATAAACTAGTAAGATCAGTATTGGCATTGGGCATATGCCCAATAATTTAAACAAACATTTGACATGTAGAATTTTATGTGTCCAATCATTTTCAAAATAATTTGACATATGTCCAATGCCAATGCTGAATAAAATACTATAAGTATATTAATTTATTATAAATAACGTCAAGAATAAACAAAGTATAGTATGTATTATTTAAAATTCCAAAAGTTCATTTCTTATTAAGTTGCTATTTATATTTATGATCTTTATTAGCAGTCCGATTATATACAGTTAGGCCTCTCTAAATGCATAGCTGTGAACAACAAAAAAATCTTGCATTTAAGAAAGTAAAAATCTAGAAGTGTATATGAGTTGAGGCCAAACAAGACCATGCATTTAGAGAGGTCTTTCACAGACTATGCTTTTAGAGAATATGCTTTTAGATAATATGCAATTAGAGAGGTCTAACTGCATATATTTTTTCTGATTATCACTAACAATAGTATGTATTTTTCTCTGATAATCATAATTATACAAATTTGCAAAAAAAAGATGAGTTATTCACCTCAATTAACTTAGTCACTATCTACGTCGATTAGCAGATGAATATAATCAGTGTTGATATTGAACATATGTCCCAATAATTTAAAAAAACATTGGATATATAAAATTTTATATGTCAAATCATTTTCAAAATCATTTAGTAATTTAAGTGTTTGCTATAGGTTACTCATGACCATTTAATGCTATTTCTTATTCATGCTTATTCATACTTATTTAATAGATTAGTATAATTAAAATTGTCAAACATTTCAACATGAAGGTAAACCTGACTTTGCATTTTTTTAAAAAATTAAATAATTTTAATTGCACTCTTGCCTCCTTTATAATAATGCATTAAACCCTATATTTAACAGTACAATAACTGGTTTTAGCAGAATATAGGATGTGCTCCTAGCAATGGTGTCAACTTTTATGAAGCTTAACCTCTGTCACAAAAGTATTAGTCCTGTGATTTCTATGCCAAGCATCAAATTCATAGTCTATTGTTAATATCATATTTGATAGAATATATTAGTGCATATATCTATCATTATCTGTATTAATTTAAGTCTATATTGCTTAGAGATTACAGAACCGACACTTTTTGTAAGATATCTTCATATATTGTTTATTAGAGTTTTGCTAAGGCTTTGACATTTCACTAGTGTTTTGATATTTTGCCAACTTATAGTATTTTTGGTACATTTTAATGGTTTATCAATGATATTTAAATTACTATAAATGCTGATAAAATATCTTTCCAATAATAGGTTTTAAAATTGGTGGAATGTAACAGACCCGGGTCTTATATTTGACCATATTACTATTATATTAAAACAGTATTCAACATTAATAAATATTGAAATAACATAATAAGTTTATATCGAGTAAAATTATAAGCATTAAAAAGCTATTTTTAACATTATTTAGAAAAAAATTTTTTACTTAAAAAAAAAAAAGCCATGTGGCCAGGTCACTGATCACCGTTCCATGATATAAAAACCAAGTATATAATTTTGTGCAGCCTAATTGTTATTAAGAAATATTTACTAAATTCAAACCAAAATTTGGCTATAACTTTTTAACAAATTATAAACTTTGAACAAATATTATTCAATACTCATCTAATCAAATTTGATTGTTTTTTTTTATTTTAATTCAATATATTTATAAAATTAAAATAAAAAAATTGATCAAATTGGTTAGGTAATTGCTAAATAACATTTGTTTAAATTTTATATATTTGTTAAAAAAAGCTATAGTCAAATTTTTGGTCTAAAATTTTAATAAATGTTTCTCAACAACTATCTATTCAAAATTTGATAAAAATCTTTTATTTTAATTCAGTAGATTCATAAAATTAAATAAAAAGTTTTTATTGTATTTATACAAATGCTTTTTTGAAAAATATTTATTTACTAGCGAAAAATTAGCACAGCATTAGACAATATAGAAGCATACAAAAAGAGGTTGGCTGATCTAATTTTAAGAGAAGATTAGACAGAACAATTAACAGAAATATTGAATTATTATATAAAGTAAGCATAGTAAAGTTTAAATAAAAAATTATAATAGCTTACTTTTTTAATAATTTTTATTTTTAAACTTTAAACAAAAATTCTTAATACTATCTATAAAAATATGATAAACTTTTTTATCTTAATTCTATAAATCTATAGAATTAAAATCAAAAAATTTTATAAATTTTTTAGATAGTTAATATTTGTTAAAATTTAACCAAAATTTGGCTATAACTTTAACAGTATGTTAAAAAATATAAAAATTTTGAATAAATATTACTCAATACTTATTTAATCAAATTTTATCAAATTATTTTATTTTAATTCTATAGATTTATAGAATTAAAATAAAAAAATAAATCCAATTTAATTAGGTAAGAGTCAAGTAATATTTATTCAAAGTTTAGAATCTGTTAAAAAAGCTATAGCCAAATTCTGGTTTGAATTTTAATAATTATTTTTTTAACAATTGCTTATTCAAATTTGATAATTTTTTTTTAATTTAATTTAGTAAATTTACAGAATTAAAATAAAAAATTTTTATTATATTTGTAAACTTTGCTATTAAAAAACATATTTATTTAAAGTTTTAAAAATAAAAATTTTATAAGTTTATTTTTTTATGATATTTAAATTTTTTTAAAGTTTGTATTGAAAAATATTCATTTAAAGTTTTAAAAATAAAAATTTTATGATTTTATTTTTCTAAAATATTAAACTTTTATCTAAAATTTCTTAATAATTATTAGACCAAATTCAATAAATTTTTTTAATTTGTTTCTACAAAATAAAAAATTTTTTACTAAATTTAATTAATTAGTTAATAAGAAATCTTTACTAAAGTTTAAAAAAATTTAAAAATTTATTAATAAATAAATTGATTATTGCTTATTTGATATATACAATATTATGTGATTGCACAAAAAATTAGAGGTGTAGTTGGGTAGTTTTGATAGCTTTTTTAGTAAATGATATTAAAACAAAGATAATTATTAAACTACCAACAAGTATTATTTATTTGTAATTTTTTTTATATTAAATTTGAAATAAAAGAATATTGTAAAAGAATATGACTATTTATTTATAAAACAAATATAATTAATACTAGGGGCTATTAATACCCTACCTTAAATTAACTAATTAAATTTCAAAACATACATATATAAATAATAAGATAATATATAGTATACTGTATATTTAATATAAGAATCTTACTATTACAACACTTTTGCATATTAATTAAAAAACTAATACCGTAATAGCTAAAATCTTGACTATAAACCCTAACAAAAAAAAGTATGTTAATTTTGAACCTTGTGCTATATTTAACGCCAATACATATTAATATTTTGGCTATTAAGCAAAGCTTTTTAGGTATCTGACATAGCTACCCTAGTAGAACCATAAAAGATCATTGCAAACACACCAATCTACCTTTTTTAACAATTAATTCTCTATACTACCTACTGCACACTAACAAAAAATTCTTTGTAAAATTTTAATATAAGATAGGCTCCAACTTCAGTCACGTTAATATATGCTTTTGTTATTTTAAAAATTTGACAGTGTTTGATTAGTATAGATCATCTGAGTGGTGCATCTGCAACAATCTTTAGAGGACGTAGTTAGTGACCTACTAAAATATTTTGAGCATCAAATGTATAAAATTATTTAGTTCTAATTTTTCCAAAATCAGATTAAAGATTAGCACATACGTATTAATAAATATACATACAAATATATATATATATGTACGTACGTACATACTTACATATGCATGTATGTAGCTTTAATAGCATACAAAAAAGATTTGATTAATCTAAAAAAAGTGTTTTTAAACTAAGATATTTTTCTAAAAAAACCTAACTAAAAAGAACAACATTAGTAGCACTTATCCTAACTCTATAGTTTAAAGAACAACATAATTAGCACTTAGACATCACTCTAACTTCTAAAAGATTTTAGAAGCATTAAATGTAGGAATTCATACAGCTTTGTAAATAAACTGCTATTATCATTTTCAAAGTTTACTTACCGTCTTCGTTTCAATATGCGAACTATGTAAAAAAAAGGTATAAAACCTGAAAAAAAGTAACACATAAAATTAAAATTTCAGCAAGACTCTAATCGGACGTTTTAAAGATACATAATGAAAAACACATAATATCTAAAAAATAAATTTGATAAGTTAATAAAAGAAGAATATCAAAAGGTTACTATAAATTTGTTTAAAAGTTCATATGTACGCACCCTTTTTTGGTTATTGGCCAACGTTTTCTCTGCTTTTACGTTTGTTAATAAAGTTTCAAAGGTACATAAAGAAAAAATCACATAATCCTAAAAAAAAGGACATATTAAAAAATTACTTCTTTTATTATCTCTTTACATTTTCTAATGCTCACCTTTCTATTTACTTGTTTGTTATACAAAGAAAGAGAACGAAAGTAGAAAAAGTTCAATTATATCATGATCGAACTTCATATTTATCTGTCAAAATAAACTCACTCTATAATTATTAGTATAACATGACCTATAGTATATAAGATGGATATTGATAATCCTAGTATTAGTATAACGTGACCGATAATGTATAAGGTGGATATTGATAACCCCTAGTATAAATAATATTTATTTTTATTTATAATTTAATAGCAATTTTACAGCTATAAAAACTTTATTTTAAAAGGTTTTTAGTACAAGTTACAATTATTTAATAGTTTTTTTTTTAAAATTTTATATTAATAATCAAACTATAGTTTCATATATATAAATAATTTCTATTATAGTAAATATCTTTAAAAATTAATATAATTTTAATAAATCTGTAAAAATTGAAAATAAAAATTAATTAGTTAATAAATTTTTTAAAACAAGCAAATACAAAAAATAATATTAAGTTTTGCAAATTAAATAGTATCTTATTAAAATTCTAACAATTGTGATTTATTCTTTTCAAAGTTAAATTTATTATATTATCTAAAAATAACAAATATTATAAAGTGCACCTATAGTATTGAACACCATGTATAATTTTTATTAATAAAAATTAGGGTTAGAGTATAATTTTAGATATATTTTTTATGTAATATAATATATATTAGATATAAGGTTTTAATTTTAGTTCTTGTAAGTTTTTGGGGATCCTAAATATTTTTATTTAGAGTATCTGATCCTATTTACTTAGTAAATTTTTAAGAAATAGGAATCTATCATAGAGCACTATATATAGTCCCAGGGTCTTATTCAAGAATTCCATTTTTTAAATTAAATAGTACTTGCAAATACTGTATAAGAAACTGGATACTATATATTAGAGATATATCATATAAAGTAATAAATTAAAATAGCTATACCCTGGGCAGTGTTGTACATAGAACAATTTGGGACATTTTGGAACATTTTGGAACAATTTTATAAATTGAAATTAAAATTTTATTAAGATAATCTAATTTAATTTTTTTTTTAAAAAATGTTTTTAGCATCTAAAAAATCATATAATTATAAGTTTATTTTTTTAAATTAATTTATTAATTATTAAGACTTGGGACATAGTTGGGACACTTGGAACACTGGGATGTTGGAATGTTGGGACATGGCAAAAAAAAGCTGGGATAGTGAAAATGTACAACACTGCCCTTGGGTATTATTCAAGAATTGGACTAAATGGACAGTAAACAATACTCAGATCTCAATCAAGGGGGTATTATTGTTTGTGATACTTTATGCTGTGCTCTATGGTATGGTATTAAATGCCTATAGTACAAAATAGTAAATCCAACAAATAAAGTACAATAAAAATCAAGTTTATTGATACCAAAAATTTCATATAAAAATAGTTTCAAATTTCAGCATCAGCCGCAGCATTAATTATTTATTTGGCTAATATATTTATTGCCATTTCTAGGCTTAAAATCTGTGCTTCAAAACTACTAAGTGATATTCCGCAAACTAAGCGCGATGGATTTCAAGTATGTGCCCTGATAGTTTTCGTTCCAATACTATTTAAACTGATGAATTTTAATAAAAAATTTCTTTCAAACATTTAAAAATGAAATAAAAATAAAGATGGCAGTAAATGTGCTGCAAACAATTCATTATGATCGCTTACGTTCAAATAAGTATGTGTTAGGCACTTTGAATCAAGAAAAGGTTTTACCCGAAGCTATTAAATTGGTAGAAAAAAATCCAAATAAAGCAATCGAAATATTTACAAAACTTAAAGAGATTTGTATGTATTTTGTTGTTTGACTTTTCAATTCTTATTAAATATTTATGAACTCGATCAATTTTTATTTCAATTATTTATGTTCCAGAAAATTGCAGAATTCATGTGAGTGGAGATATTATGAAATTGCCAAACCCTAAAAGTGCATGGGCAGAGTGTTTTAAGATTATCCCGGTAAGTAGATCATATACTTTGACTAAACATGTTAATTTTAACACCATATTTACATATTTATTTATATGTTGTTATATGTTTACGTACCCTTCTAGGATATAAAACCTTTATCACCTATTCCCTCACCACAAAGTGTGTTAACTGAATCGGGACATAGTCCTGGTAACAAGGCATGTTTCCTTGTATCATATTTGTATCTTTGTTTACATTAAAAGTCAAATTGACATTATGTTCATATTTCCATATTTACATTAGGGATATATTGTTAAACTTTCTGCTATTGAAAATACTTTTGCTATTCATTCAACAAAAGGTGATCTAACATTTATTATTAATTTGATGCCAACTGAATAATTACAATAATTAAAAAATCTTTTGCTCATAATTTTAACTTTACATTTTATATTTAAGGCCCAACTACATTTGATTCGCCAGATCTCTTACCATTGCTTGTGCTATGTGAGCTTTTAAACATAATGGAAGGTATATTTTGGAGAGTAATTCGTGGTCAGGGATTAGCTTATAGTGTTTGGCTTAAAGTTAATGTGGAAACAGGTTTTTATCTGCTTTCAATAAATTATTTATTGATTATGTATAATTTATTATATTAAGGTATTATTCAGTTTGCCACATACAAGTCACCTGATGCATATAAAGTTTATGACCAAGCTAGGAAAATTGTAAATGATTTGGCTTCTAAAAAGGTTCTCTTTTTTTTATTTTTGTTACTAAACGAATGTTATGGCAACACTCTGTATAGTATTTGCGAGTTATTCTATTTTTTAATTTTAAATTATTTATAGGTTGAGTTTGATAAGTCTGAATTAGAAGCTGCAAAAAGTGGGGTCATTTATGGTCTTGTCAATAAAGAGGTAATAAAAAATTTAATCATTTATTATTTTCGTTATAATATTTTTTTGGACTAATTATTTAATTTACAAATTAAAAACTTCAAAACACAGGATAATATTCAAAAAGCGGTATATAGTAATTTAAATTAATGCTTTAAATTTATAATTATAATTAATGAATTATTATAAACCTCACTTTCTTTAAATACTATTATAAAATATAAGGCTGCAGAATCATTTGTTTTACAAGTTTTAAATAATTTAGATTCTGGTTTTAATAAAAAATTGATTTCAAAAGTTCAGGTATGTGTACAATCCTTTCTGCATATTTTTTAATATATATAAATACACACATACGTAAATAAAATTTTATTTTATACCGACCATTATTTATTATTATTAATCTTTTTTCAATAAAAATTCAGGCCGTGAAATTTGAAGATCTTCATGCTATGTTAATAAAATATATAACAAAATTACATATGCCCGAAACTTCAAATGTTATAGTTATTTCAGCTCCCGGTAAAGTTAAGTAACTATTCTATTAATTTTTTACTTGTTTCTGTCTATAATTTTAAAGACATGTTTATTTTTCTTGGCCAAATAAATAACACTTCAACTATTAATACTTTATTATAACAGGATATGCAAGAGGGATTTAATACTCATGGGTTTAATTTGGAAGTTAAAAGTTTAGATAATGTTATTAATTAAAGCTGCTATTGTTATCATGATGAATTGATTGAAAAATTTTTCCTATTTAATTCGAAATTTTATAAAATTAGGCATAGACTTGATTCATTTTAATTTGATTTTATTATGATCTGCGCAGTATTATATATTTATAATTACAAGTATAGGTTCTTTATCATATCTTACGATTCAAATTCAGTAGTATTCAAATCATAGACCTTCGTATAAATCGAGAAAAGGTAATATTTTAAAAGCCATAAGAATCATCATCGTTTAAAAAAAATAACCAGCGGTCTTGTTATTATATCATTTGATGTAATGAATTGTGTAACCGATGAGCACCACTGGTAAAAAAAAAAAACTCGAATTTCGAAACTGGCGGAAGGACGAATCGACCATGGACACCACCGCAGTGGCGGACACTCGTTGGCGGACACTCGTTAGACGCTATAACCAGTAGTCTACATCCGAAAAACTTATCATTGTTTGATTTTCTGTATCTGGCAACCATTAGTTTTCACATGATTTAATTGACTTAGTGTTGCCCAGTGTACGAATAATTTTTCCCTTGTCTCTCACTTCCGTATTTGTATCCCAGTGTACGAATAATTTTTACTTCCGTATTTGTATAATTCTTTAAGCTGTCACATACCTTCTATAATTGTATCGCCATAGCCATGTTTATCTTACCTTTCTAGTATTAGGCATTATAATGTATTCTCAGTATGTGAATTTCCCGTTTACGCGTGGGTAAGCATGTGAAATCATAATTAGTAGTATAGGCATTATGATCTTAGCGTAGGCGTCATAAGAAATGAGAATGTATATAAAGGGTTCTTTGTTCAAGATATAATGTACCTAATGTATGCTCTCCAAAACCATCATAAAAAATAAATTTACATTCTTTTTATAAGAAATGCCTAATAAATCATTAATATCCGTGTCCCTGTCGAAATCATGTGACCTCATAACATCAACCATCGGAGTTAAACTCGGCATGAAAGTACCTATACGATGGTGACACCAGAAAAAATAGTGGATTTTTTATATGCGACTTTGAAACTAATTTCTAGTAACAAGTCATGCCACTATTTGGGCTGGAATGCATTCATTCTTGTTATTTAATGGATATCGGTGAATACGGTGTATTCCACAGATTAATAGTAAAATCACTGCTTTTAATCTGTGGAATGCACCGCGTTCACCGATATCCATTAAATAACTAGTTTATTCCATGGGTACGACGTAACAACCCGTGCAACACGTCATTCAATAAACTTCAACTACTGTAGTAATTTAAACTTTATTTCAATAATTGATTTATTATTTTTTTATTTAAAAAAAATAAAATAAAAATCGAATGCAAGAAAAGTAACATCACAATAACCGAAGAAATTTTCAAATTGCAGAGAATCTCTCGCGTAAAGAATACTACAATAAAATGACTGTGCCTCAACCAGTTTTATAAGGCTATCAAGTATGAAAAACGAATTTAAGAATTTAATTCTTCAAGCTCAAGATCTCCTATTATTTTGGAACCTTCGGCACATTCAATACTACTTTTAATTAAATGATATTTTTAAACGTTACTCACTTTTAACCTTTTAGAACATTAAAAAGCGTGATAATAATATAAAAATAAAAAACTAAATTAATATTTTAAATATTTAAATAAATTTTTTTTTAATGAATAAAAAATTAATAAAGTACATTAAAATTCTTCATCTGCCTATAACAATTTTAAAACCTTTAGTATTTAGTAAAGTCCTTCACCTGCTTACAACAATTTTAAAACCTTCGAACCTAATAAAGTCTTTCGTCTGTCTATAACAATTTTTAAAACTCTTCGAACCTATTATAGTCATTTGTCTTTCTATGACAATTTTAAAGTCCACTGGGCCTCAAAACCCACCAGATCTAATAGTCTTTCGCTTGTCTATGACAATTTTAAAACCTACGCCCTAGTAAATATGACTATTATAAGACCCATAAAGAAATACTATGTCTAGTTGATTACATAATCTTGAACTTAGTTCACGATCTTTAACTTTTACTGTAAACAAAAAGTTTAAAAGATCAAAACTTAACGTTATTCACACCGGTCTATATGAAAATCATGTGNGAACTTAGTTCACGATCTTTAACTTTTACTGTAAACAAAAAGTTTAAAAGATCAAAACTTAACGTTATTCACACCGGTCTATATGAAAATCATGTGTCACATGATGTTCATATAGACCGGTGTGTAACTTAGAAAGAAAAAGCACGGGTTGTTACATAGTACCCATGGAATAAAACAATTTATTGCATGCGTGCAGTCCTTTTTGTTGTTATGATTCACAAGTATAACATAAAAGGTATTTTTACTTACTACGTAAAAACTGGATACAATATCAAGTAATAATAAGTAATTAGTACGTCCATATCTACCAATGATAATTTATTCAAAAATAATTTTACATTTGAGTTCATTAAAAAAAATCAACTTTATAATAAATTTTAAAGGCTTCAATATTATATTTTTGAGTTTCGGATTATAGGTTTGGGTTTCGGATTATAGTTTCGGGTTTTCGGGTTTCGGAGTTTCGACTTTTTTTAAAAAATCCGAAACTAGTGTAGCGAATTATTTTTTATTTATTTTTATTTGTTATAAATATTTTAAATCATGTATACAAATAAGGTCTTTAAACGTGGCTTGGTGGCTTAGAATTAAAAAGTCGCGAATACGCGACTGTAGTCACGAATACGCGACTACTCCAAGCCCGAAAATGTTCCGCCACTTGTGCCTACGTAAACTCTGTCGCGAATACGTGCTAAAAGTCGCGAATTCGTTACAATCAGCACGTATACGTTCTAAATTCCACGAATACGTGACAGTTCTTAAAATGTATTTAAGACCTTCAAAAATTCAATAAAGAAAAATAAGTTCCACGTTCAATTTAAAAATGCAATAATAATAAAAGTAAAACCCTTATCTTTTGAATTCGACTTTAACCTTAATAAACCTTGCGAGACTCAATTCGACGGACTGAATTGACTTGTAACTTCGTATTGGCTTATTATAACTCGAATTCTTTGTGACGAGTTTAGTTTATTCTTTTAAATTGTTCAAGTGATTCAAGTTACCTTTGAACTTCGAATAAATCCCCGTATCGTGATTATTATATAGTTAACACCTTTATATCGACCCTTTACCATTATAACAACTCTCCTTTAATATCGCTTATATCCCTCTACCCGTAATCGGTTGGAGCTTTAAATTGGCACTATTGTCCATATTGTTTTACCGCTCTCCCAATTCAACCGTTACACTAGTTTCGGATTAGAACCCTTCCGAAACTAGTTTCGGGTAGGTTTCGTTTCGACGCCATGTTCGATATGGTTGCTTATTCAAAACTTCAGGAACAATGTATGCTAAAAATTCCACAAATTCCATCTGATATTGATTCTTTTAATGCTATATTGGCGGCTATTGAACGACGTAAACTAGCAATGTATGCGCTTTTTTAAACTATTTAATAGTATAGCTTCATTATGTAAATTACGAAGAATAAGATCATGAGAATGAATTGTCTGAAGATCCGATGCGATCCATTGTAGCAGGTTTAATTTATCTTTCCAATCTACCTGTGCTATACTTTTAAATTTTTGCGCAAACAACCTAACGGTGCATATTGCAAGACAAGAATATAATCTTTAGAAACTTCATCTTTTGATATACCGAAACATTTTAAAAAAGTTGAATCTTTAAGACCAATATCACAGTATGCTTTTAACTTATCATTAAAAATAATATTATATTAGTATAATAATAAACATGAATAATATAATTAAAAAATATTGAATAAAATTACCTCTCTTATAAATTATTCATGATTTTCATGATAAAGATTTGATTGAAATAATTTAAGAGCAACTTCTCTGTTTAAATTTTGACTTTGATCAAACCATCTAGCATAATATACTGTTGCAAATCCACCTTGACCTATCTTTTCAATATTTAAATTCATCGTAAGAAATCCATGCCAACTGATATTTATTCTCTATTTTCAATTCATCCTCAATTTCTGGATTGTGCAACCACTCATTTAACTATTAATTATTTTAAAAAATTTGTTTATTTTTAAATTTTATATAGATTAATAAAAAATTCGGGTTATAATAATTAATTTATGACCTCCTGAGGACCAGTGAAAAACATAGTAACTGTGGGATAAGTTTGCTATGTATTTTTTGCCTTTTTGTTTACATCATATAGTCGACTGGGCCAATTTTAAAGTTTCAGCTGACATGCTCGAAACTTTCTCCTCTACATCGTTTGTTATGCGCACAAGGAGGGTTTACTTAGTACGAAATCGATTTATCCTTAGAAAAGCCAGATTATGTAAAAGGCGAATTTTAATAGTGAATTCACCGAAAATCACATGATTTTTCACAGGTTCCCAGGCGGATCACGAATTATGTGATATCTGATACCTAATGTAAATTATTTCCCTAATCGAAATTCAAAAACAAAAGTTATTAAATATACGTGTCAATATAACGAATGAATATTTTGATTTCCTGGGAACTCCATTCCTAATATTGTATAAGGTCAGGTGTAACGATCTTTTTTTTTAAAAAAAAATATCAGATTAAAAATTTTAGGTTACCATTATAGATGCTTGACGAAACTATTTCGCCTGACGAAACCATAAGTTTCGTCATAGTTTCGTCACTGACGAAATGACGAAACTATTATGTTTCGTCAGGTCACGTGAGTTTCGTCAGGCATCATTAGTTACCATGCTGTTCTAACCTTACTATAACTCTAATTTTAAATCAATAAGGTTTTTATTTTAATCACACCTGATCTTATGATTGGAATGTAATATTTCTCAATACACTAGCAAAATTTAAACTCAATATTTACCTTGAAACCAGTATTTGGCACTAACTAGATTCCTTGTTATTCCAATTCCATTTCGATAACAATATCCAACACTATAAGTACTGGCTGCATTTCCCATCTCTGCAGATTGCTGATAACAAATGAATGCCATATATCATCCTTTCCAACTCCAATTCCATGCTCATAGCAATATCCAACACTATAAGTTCCAACTTAATTTCCCATCTCTGCAGATTTTTGATAATAAATGAATGCCTTATTTTCATCCTTTTCAACTCCAATTCCACGAAAATAACAATATCCAACATAATTTGTTCGATCAGCAATACCTATCTATGCTGATTTTTGATAATAAATGAATGCCTTGTGTTCATCTCTTTCAATTCCAATCCCATCTCAATAACAATTTCCAACATTATTTGTTCCACTAGCAATCCCCATTTCTTCTGATTTTGATAATAAATGAATGCTTTATGTTCATCCTTTTCAATACATTTACCATCATGATAACAACTTGCGAGAATGTTTTGAATTTTAGGATTGGCTTGATCATTTAGGCAAAAATTGATAATGTCATCTAGATTTTGTTTTTTCTTTATTAGTCAAAGGAGTTATAGATAGAAGGACCGAAGTGATCCACTTGTTCCCAAGCATGACAATAATTAGAAAATTTATAATTCAAGGTACAAACCACCTGCGCTATAGTGAACACTCGATCTAGTGAAGGCTAATTAAATTTCTATATAATAAATTGAACTCAAAGCCAGGTTATATAAAATTCCTTAGATATGGATATAGTAAACTTATAAATTAAATAAGTAATACTCTCGATATAATAAAAACTTTTCGTTAACGAAACGGATCACTTCACTTCATATGTACGTTATTGATTTGTATTCTTTAGCAAGATTAGTTTTCACAATACTTAGACATAAATTTTGCAGGGTCATTAAGAATTAAGTTATTTATAAATAAATTCTTATATAAAATTTATTTAAAGAATTATATAAAAACTGTGATATTTTATTTTAAGTGCTATGGCATTCACGCGTAGGAATTGATTAAATTGATTTAAATGGGTCTCTATCATTTTCCCGACAATACATCACGAAAAATAAAATCCCTATAAAAGTTGACAGGAACTAATCATAACCCTAACCTAATTCGAGCTAACTTGTCGGAATTTTGACATTGTCGGGAAAACGATGGGACCTGGATTTAAATATACAGTATTTACGATTCAAATTATTTAAAATAAATCAAAAAAGTTGACAATTGGTTATTTTTATTTTAATGCCTTAACTGTGTGAGTAGTATAGAGAACACTAGTTTATTAATTTTATGTTAATTTAATATAAAAAATATATATGCAAAAATAAATCTTTATAAACTAAAGATATTTAAATTTACTATTAAGTTATGCTTCACATATTATTTCATTCGAATTAATTAGAATTATGAAACGATAATACTTTGGTACTATCTAAGTTATATAATGAATATGTAATTATTAGAATTATGCAATGAAATCACCTGTATGATCATATTCTAGTTTGTTTATAATTAAAAATATTTTTTATAACTTTTTAATATCAATCGTCAGGAATTTCTTTATCAATTTGTTTGCTTAGTTGGAAATGTTCCGAGATATTTTGTGTATTGATCGCTTTGCTAGTATACATTTGATAAGGATGTTTCGGTTCAACAAATTTTGGTTTGTGCTTGTCAGCGTCTTCAAATTCTTGATAAGTTTGATTATCACCCTTATATATTAAATCAAGCCAATTATTAATTTTATCATGAATATCTTTCACAATAGGTCGATTATCTGGATCAGAATCCATGCATTGTTTAGCTAATTCTATGTAACATTTAGGAGTTTCTGGTGGAAATTTAGGACGTAATCCGTTACATATGTTTAATGCAAGGTTAAAATCAAATGTATTCCATCATATGGTCTTTGTCCAGTAGACAATTCCCACATAATAATGCCTAGTCCATAAACATCTGCAGCTCGTGTAAGTGGTTTCCCTTGCAAGACTTCAGGACTAACATATGGTAATACTCCATAAATCTCACCTGTTTCCTCATTTTCTTTCTTAGCTAAGCCAAAATCAGAGATATATGTTGATATATTATAACCATAATCATCTTCATCATGTAAAATGTTTCCACTATTAAAATCTGAATGAATCAATCCTACATCATGAATTTGTTTTAAATTTTTCATAATATCTAAAAGTATTTCTAATTTTTTTCCCCAATTTAAATTTTGAAAATTTTCTTTTAAGTAATTATAAAGACATCCGTTGTTAGCATATTGAAATACCATCATATATTCTTCTGTTTCAGGTTTCAGAGTAAACCCATATACTTCTAACGTTAAATATTTCTTAGCACATTTCATGTGATTTTCAAATTCATTTAGGGTTATAGTCTTGAGAGCAACAATCTTAGACGATTCATGTACACTATAATAATCAGCATCATCATACTTATCATAATCAGCATAATCATCATACTGTTTTCCATGCTCACCATCCAACCAAATTGCTCTATTTACAGTGCTGAAGCCACCCTTTCCTATAATTTCGATATTAGATAATCTATTAAACGGAATCCATTCGATATTATATTTAAGTTGAATTTTTTCAAAATTTTCAAATTTCACCTTATCATGGATAATATATTCTACACCAGTATCAGGATTTATGCATTGTTGTGGATATTTTAAATGAGGCACAGGCATATTAAAATATGCATTTTTTATGTTTTGTAATTTTTTATCTGATTCATACAATTCTGATAAAATAGTATCACTATTCTGCCATTCCGCAAAAATATCACATATTTCTGCTGCTGTTGGCCGTTTTTCAGGTTCTGTATGCCAACATTTCTTCATCAAATCTGCATAGCATCTAGCTGTATTTTCAGAAATATGTGGTCGTAAACCATTATACACTTGTATCATAAATTCTAATGAATCCTGCTCAGAAGGTACGGGTTTACCGTATAAAATCTCCCACATGATTATTCCAAATGAATAAATATCAGATGCTTTAGTATATGGTTGTTTATTCAAAACTTCAGGAACAATGTATGCTAAAAAATTTCCACAAATTCCATCTGATATTGATTCTTTTAATGCTATATTGGCGGCTATTGAACGACGTAAACTAGCAATGTATGCGCTTTTTAAACTATTTAATAGTATAGCTTCATTATGTAAATTACGATGAATAAGATCATGAGAATGAATTGTCTGAAGATCCGATGCGATGCATTGTAGCAGGTTTAATTTATCTTTCCAATCTACCTGTGCTATACTCTTTAAATTTTTGCGCAAACAACCTAACGGTGCATATTGCAAGACAAGAATATAATCTTTAGAAACTTCATCTTTTGATATACCGAAACATTTTAAAAAAGTTGAATCTTTAAGATCAATATCACAGTACGCTTTTAACTTATCATTAAAAATAATATTACCGGTATATTAGTATAATAATAAGTCATGAATAATATAATTAAAAATATTTAATAAAATTACCTCTTTTATAAATCTTTCATTATAATGATTTGATAGATGAATTAATTTAAGAGCAACTTCTCTGCTGAAATTTTGGCCTTTATCAAACCATCTAGCATAATATACTGTTGCAAATTTACCTTGACCTATCTTTTCAACATTTTTAAATTCATCGTAAGAAATCCATGCCAACTGATATTTATTCTCTATCAATATTTTTTCAATTCATCTTCAATTACTGGATTATGCATCCACTTATTTTTAACTATTAATTATTTTAAAAAATTTATTTAATTTTAAATTTAAATAGATTAATAAGAATTTGGGTTATAATAATTAATAGTGACATGTGATACCTAATGTTAAATCTTTTTCCCTAATCGAAAATTCAAATACAAAAGTTATTAAATAAATATACGTGTCAATATATAATGAATGAATATTGTGATTTCCTGGAGATATGACGACTCCTTTTCTAACATTTGAATATCAAGATCAGGTGTACCGATTTTTTTTTAAAAAAATATTCATATTAAAAATTTTAGGTTACCATTCTGTTCTAACCTTATCATAACTCTAATTTTAAATCAATAAGTTTTTTATTTCAATCACACCTGACACTGGCACAAATTTAAACTCAATATTTACCTTTGAAACCAGTATTTGGCTTTAACTAGATTCCTTGCTATTCCAATTCCTTCTTCATAACAATATCCAACCCTATATGTTCCTTCAGCATCCCCCATCTTTTCTGATTTTTGGTAATAAATGAATGCTTTATGTTCATCCTTTTCAATCCATTTACCAAAACGATAACAACTTGCGAGAATGATTTGAATTGTAGGATTGGCTTGATAATTAAGGCAAAAATTGATAATGTCATCTATATTTTGATTTTTCTTTATAAGAAATTGTTCTAATGTGTCGAGAATTAAACGGAAATTTTGGGTTTTCAATCGTTCATCATTATACATATTACACATTTCTTTAATGATTTTATCTTTATAACTTGCCATTTTGACGCATGAACAATTATATTACATATAAATTCAACAACCTTATTCCAACGCTAATGCTAAATTCAATTATATGTCCTTTTTAACAAAAAACTGCCCACAAAAGGATAATCCTTATATCACAAACTTGGAAGCGGCTATAACCGAACGACATGACCTGAGCAGAGAATCTGTTGCTTGCCTTTGTTTACGTTATATTATCCTCTGTATTACATAAGATTGCTATTACCAATATAAAACACAAGAATTTATTGTCATTTTCTCACGTTACATTGTTCAACTAAATCATATAAATAAATTTCTTTTTTCAATTATAATCGTCTATTAGTGTAAGACTTAATCATCATTGCTGCATTATATTTATCTATGTACGTACGTACTAATAATTGTGACAGAAATCAGATCATAATGAAATTTTAACTATTTTATGTCCGATTTTTTAAAATTTTTGTTTTTTTTGTAGTTAAGTTAGGGTTTAGGGTTAGAATTATTAAGATAAGAGTATAGGTGGATTTTGGTAGGGCTTATATTGTTAAATTGAGATCCTAAATTTCACAATGATCTGATTTCATTATAATCTGCAACAGTTAAAATGGGCTGATATTGCGTAACATGTATTGTTAAATAAATTAGATTTACAATTTGCTGAGCATAGCATTTGGTCTTAAGTTTATGCATAAAAATAATATCATCCATAGAGATCTGGTATGCTTATTTATATTAATTTATATTGATTATTTTGTATAGTGATTTACATGTGATTTATATTAAATATTATAATATTGTTATTAATTATATTTAAATTTTTAGCACACAAAAAATATCTTGGTTCAAATTAAAAATTTCAAACCAATAGTTAAAATAGCAGACTTTGGCCGTTCTTCGTATGCGTCATCTTCTGGTTTAGACAATTCAGATGCCTTTACTGAGCCTAAACTTCTAAGAGAGCTAGACGGTAACTCATATAATCTCGATGAAAAGTCAGATATTTATAGTATGAGTGTTATTTTGTGGGAAATTTCAAGCAAAAGACCGCCTTTTGAATCTGTGCAACAAAATGATCTTATTCTTCGTATCATTGGTGGAGAAAGGGAACGTTTCAGAGAGGGCACACCATCAGAATACAAAAGAATTTATGAACTCTGTTGGAATGATGATCCACAAAGTCGTCCTTCGGTTTCCGAAGCCCGTAGAATGTTTAATGTTTTCTTGAAAACATAATTTATCGTGATCTTGTAAGTTTATTATTCTGATTAGGGCATGTACTCTAAAATTGCGTAGTGTTTTTTATATAACACTAAGCATATCAGATTTAACATTATTATGCAAACCAACCAACCTTTTTAAGCTTTAATTAGGTGAAGCCATTACGGTGTCACCATTTAATTTTTTTTTTATTCTTTTTATTTTTATTATCGTACAATGGCGAGCGAAGAATTTTCGCCTTTATCATCGTCCTATATGGATATAGGACTACGAATATTTATAATAGAATTAATATTTGAGACATTAGCAGTTTTTCTGCAATTTGATTGGATAAAAATTTTTAGCCAATCAAATTGCTTAATTTTGCCTTTGTTAGCTATTTTTCAAACATGACCTCCGTTAGTGTTGTTCGAGGGGTCCTATGAATGTGTGTCTAAATTCAATAAAGAAAATTTGATCAATAAAGGAATTAGTAATTATTCTAAATTTTCTTTTGAATTTAGACATACATCTATTTTATTTTAAAATATTATTTCTGACAATTATTTTCTAATAATTATTATAAATATAGCAATTCCGAATATTAATTTCTTTATAGTATAACAGAATTGGCAGAAATTCATCGCCTTTTAAGTTAATTTGTATATAACCACAAATAAAAAAATATTGTAAATAAAACTGTCACTGGTAAAATTTAAAATTTCGACATGTTCAGATGGTTGTTTTGAGTGGCATTCGTTAATACAGCAATTTTTGTGGAAGCAATAAAATAGTACCGGACAAGATAAGAGGACCGATAAACTTTTTGAAATTTGGAATTTACAGTATATATAATATACAGTATCATTAATAAAAAAATTTTTTTGATTTATTAATATATTTATTATAGATTTTTTCAAAAATTTGGCACTTTTATGAAAAAAAAGTGATGTACTATAGAATTTGATTGTTTTGATTATAAACATTAATGAAGTAGTACATTGAGAAGAATCGACTTAATTTGAAACACAATAAACTTTATAATTTTTGATCCGTAGATTTTATTCTTAAGACGTGTATTTAAAATTTGACTCCTGAACGCAATCATTTCAACCTATGTAATATGATTTTCATAATTCAACAAAAATAATGTTGCTATGTAGATACAGTAACACAAGTAAAAGAGAAACAATAAACAAACGATGGATTGGTTCTTCCTGTTACAGTAATGTAACTCAGAAGTAAATTTTAGAAATCTATAACATTTTATAGTTTCGTTAGAATTATTCTATTTATGCTAATTTGTTAATGAAACCTGGACATAACGAAATGTAGTATTTAAATTTATATTAGTTGAATTTGAAAAGTGGAATGATTTTATAAAGCATAGTAATTTATATATTATTATATTCAAGTTTTACAGTTCATTTCAAGTCTGTTTGTGATTATTAATTTAACAATCAAGCTTGTCTTTACACTATGCTTAAATCATTTATCCTATTACTAACAATAGTTTGCCTTCTTAAAAACAATTAAGAAAGCTTTAATAATAAAAAAGGGATTGATAAAAAGGTTGAACAAATTTTTGAACAATTCGAACTTTCAACATTCCAGAGAATCGTAAGGTCCGGCTGGGCCCTCGATTTCGATTATTGTGACGCTAGGACGAAAAGTTTAGACCTCGACGTCATGGCCAGCTGTTCCATCATATGATCATATGATTAATGTGGTCAACCAAATTAATAGTTTGAACGGATGATCTGCAATCCGCATAGATTACACATCAACGCTAATGCAGTGATAAGGTGCATTGATGCACATATTTACGCCTAACACTGTCACAAAGTGCTCTTCACTACCAGAAATTCGTGAGATTCTAATCGAATTTAAAAATAAACAATATCAATTTTGATAAGATAAAGATAAAGGATATATCATAAATTTGCGCGTTTCCTAAAATAGAAGAAAAAGAAAAATCTTTTATTGCTGACGAGTATGGATTTATTAAAGAATATCCTTTGTTTACTTGAATTTAAAATACAGTATAACACTAGTACAAAAATGATATGAATGAACTTAAAAAAATATGGACCAAAAGAAAATTTTGGAAAGTTACATTATCTTAAATTAGTAATTGATCGTACAGTAAAAAATAACAAATAGCGAAATGGAATGAATGTTATAACCAAGCATCGTAATTAACACACTATATGAAAAGTTTCAAGTTTAATGTACGATTATTTAAGAATTATAAATATCTATATATTAATAAATAAAATTATCCTAGAATATAAAGTAATAAAACATGCGCGTGCGTATGCACTATTTCAGAATACATTATTATGCGCACGATACTGTAAGCTTAAACATTATTAACGTTATAATTAGGACTCATCTAATATTAACATTAACCCATTTATATAACACATGAATGCAGGATCCCAAATTTACTAATAAATATTAGCATTGTAAATTATCTTCAATACAAGGAATAGGTGGTGATTCAGGTGAGTCATCTAGTTTCAAAAATTATAGTAAAAAGAATTTTTTTTTTTTTAAAAAAAAAAATTACTATTAAAAAAAAAATACGTAAATGGTCAGTTAAAAAAAAAACTTACTTGTATATGAAGTTCCTACTGGGACTGGGAATGCGTTAACAAATGATATCATAGCGACAATTAACATGACAATAAATAATTTGAATCTCATCATGTTCATCATGTATCGTTAAAAAAATAGCCCGGGCTAATTTTTTTTCAATTAAAGTTTGAAACAATTAATTAATAAACTAAAAAAAAAAACAAGTCAGCTGCGGATATAATACTTACCTTAACGATTTACGAGTTTAGGAGATAAAACTCTTAAAGGAATGTTCAAATGATTGCTACCATTTTAAATAAATCTTTTTGGTATAACAGAAATGGTTTTGTGTTTAACTTTATTTTGGCGTAAAATCAACATTAAAGAATCATTGATAAAAAAATCATTTCTAATGCATGCACACGATTTCCTAATTTTATTTTGAACGACATATTAAAAATTTATATAAATTCTTTATGACTTGAAAATTTATTATTCATTGCTTGTTTTGTAATCTTTTTCGTGCATAATATAAAAACTTTAAAAAATTCTTACTTATTTTTATATAAGATTAACATTTTGATTCATTTACGCACTAAATATGCAAATAAAGCAATACAAACTTAATTAATCGGTTCTCATGACCAAAATGAGTAAGTCGTTTAATCTTTTATATCCTTTTTTAAAGAATTTTAGGAGTTATATTAGCTGGTTACTTTTTAAATATCCAATTATTCGTTATTAATTTTGTATAACTAATGTGAAAATGCCCCCTTTCTTTAATCCTTTCCTATAGTATTAACAATTTGTATTCTTGCTTATTGACAATGAAATGAAGATCATATTCGATTTATTATTGTTATTTTGCTTATGTTTATCATTTATTTATTTTGTAACATCATCAAATATTTATATGACGTATGTACTGTACATACAAAACGTAGGTTCGTTGTTTGCAAAAGAAAATCAAATTTAGAATTATAATGGTATCATTTTAGCTTTAGTATTAAACCGAGTTTATAGAAACTTTTCTCGTGTAACTGTTAGAATTGAATCATTTCAGAGCTATCAATGTTTGAATTCGATTTTTAAATTAGTTGCGGACACGCAACTAAATAATAATAGTAATAATTTACTTACGGATTATAAACATTTAGTTGCACTCATCCGTTATAATAAAATTTAATTAGATTTTGTTAAGGATCAATAGAATGAATAATGATGTAATTGACGTATTCTCACTTATTGCACGGGTCTTTGTGACAACCCGTGCTTTTTTCATTTACTTATTGGCACGGAATTGTTACGTCAGACACCGTGCAATAAGATAGTTATTATTTGGGTATGTTGAATAACCCGTTACACACACGGGTTCATATTTAAATCCTGTGCCTTCGGCACGGAATATGAACCCGTGTGTAACTGGGTTATTCACTACAACCCATACAATAACTAACTATAAATTATCTTCTTCAATGTGATTAACTTATAATTGTTTTTCGTTCAAACGTTTCAAGCATGTCCGTAATCTGTGACGGGTTACACACTACTGATATCTAAAACATTCTAGACTTTATTTTCTAATAATATGTTCGTGCAAGTTTTGTGCAATGTATCATTAACACCTCAACTTAGAATTTAATTGAATATCTTATGGTATAGATCGATATGAATTTAAAATTTTAGACATTGAAAGGTTTGCTTTTTGGTATAGAATTTATTAGAAAAAATAACTAAAATAAACGCATTTAGGATGCTCTTAAGCATCTTCCTGAGTGTGATTAGATAGTGATTGCGATCAATGATTGAACGAATTCTTTTCATATTATGATTATCATGTCTCCAACAAACAAAAAAAAAGCAACCGTTCAATAAACAAAAAAAAATAAATATTACTATTATTCTTCTGCGTCACTATTTAATCCTTTAATTTTAAATAGAACTAATAATGAGTATGAAGAAGTATATATTGAATTTTATTAAAAAATTAAAAAAATTTTCTTAGATATCTCTTTTAAAGCCTCCCGTTAGTATCAATTAACCAAACTTCTATTAATAATAGTAATCAAAAAATTTTACATGCAATAAAAACAGCTAGTTTATCCAACATTAATAATACTATTTCAGGAAATAACCAAATAATCAATGGACACCATCCAAATTTAGAATATTTATTGATGAAGTTGGAAATAATCAACATGCACCACACCAAGTAAAGTATTCGTGAGAAAAAGGCTATACAGTAAAACTTCTATAAATGCACACAATGGGGCCGAATATATATGTGCACTTGCTAGATTTCTCTATATGCACTTTCGTAGGGACCATAATAGAAAAAATAAAAGCATGCATTTGTAGAGTGTGTGCACATATAGAGAGCAAATTATATAAAGTTTTTACAGGTTAGGACTAAATTATACTGTGAATTTAGAGAGAATTATATATTTGAACTACTACTATTACCTACTTTGGCTTTTGTAAGATTTGTTTCAATTCTAGTACACATCCTTATCTTCTCTCTAGTTCTTATACCTATCCCTTTCAAATTTCCAAACCAATAGCCCAAATAGGTTGATCTGCCCTAGCTTTAGATGCCTTATAGTTTTTTTTAACTTGGTACCTTTTTTTGGGCATAGGTTTTTTGCTCCTGGTACAGCCCTGGTAGTCAGATTGGTGTACCCTTTGCTTTTTAGGATCTTGTAATCCAGTCCTTTGGTCTCTAGTTTCTGAAGCTCTGGTTTTGGTAGCATTATCAAAGACCTTCATTATCTTCTTACTTAGAACTTGCCAAATAGGTTTTTATTTCTCTAGTTTCTTGGATTTGTCTATATAAATTGCACAATTATATTTAAAGCTCTTATTCTATATAGTAGAACCAAAGCTACAAGTAATATACTCAACCAATTGACAAGAGACAGTTACCAGATATTTTTCAAACCATTTCTAGTAGGATTTGAACCCTAGATCTGCTACTTGAAAATAATAACTTACCAACTTTTCTAAGTTGTTAAACCCTACTATTACTATTGTTTAAAGAAAAAAATAATAAATAATATTTTTATTTAACTTTTTATTCTATATTTATTTTTTGTTTATTTTTATTATTATTAGTTTTGTTAAATTTGTTGATTTTATAGTTAATTTTAGTATTGTTTAAAATTGATTATAATTTATTTTGTTTTGTTATAGGTTAGTTATAGTTTCTGATACATTTACTTTGTTTATTCTGTTTAAATTAGGGTTCTGCAATTTGATTTGATTTGATTTGATCAAATATTTGACTTAAAATCAAATTCAAATACAAAATTTTCAAATAAATCAAATTCAAATTGATAAATATTTGATTTGACCAAACATTTGAAATATTTGATTTGATTTAAAAATTATATAAGTAAGTTTTAAAAAATTTCAAATTAAATTAAATTTAAATACAAAATTTATATTTCAAATTAAAATCAAAGATTTAATTTAATCAAATACAAATATACTTAAAATTTGATTTAATTTGAGTTTGAGAACCTTTAGTTTAAATTAGTAATGTAATTATTTTATTTTTCTTATTGTTATATAGAAAATAGAATTATAAAACATTATAGAAGTTTTTAAAAGTTTAAAAAAAAAACTATAAAAAGTTATAAAATAATTTAGAAACATTATAAACAATTTAGAAAACAAACCAAATGTTGTACAATATAAAACTACTTCAAATACTATAAATACTATTATATAGTGCTGCTTATAAAACCCAGAACTTATTCAAAAAACCCCTCAACTACTTGAATAGTACCTGAAAGTACTATAAGAATAAAATACTATAAGTAGCAGTATATTTAATAATAAGACCTATAGAGTACTATTTAAAAATCATTGGCATTTATAGTTAAATAGTATTCTGGTACTATATGAGAGGAGTACTTTATCAAAGGGTACTATAGGCAGTACTATATAGTATATACACAAAATATTATTAGTTCTTTTAAATACTATAGTACAGAAATTCTTAAACCAACAACTTTTTTTAAAGGTAGCCAAATTTGAAAACAATTACTAAATTTTAATTGGCTAATTTCTTAAAATTTTGTTATGTTTTTTTAAATTTTATTATATTTTTAAAATTTTGTTATGTTTTTATATATGTGTAGCCAAATTTTGATTTTATTAATAATTTAAAAGAAAATAATATTATAAAATTTTGCTTTTAAAAATAAACTCTATAGTTTTGTTATGCTTGTTTGTTTGTATATTTTTATAAAAATTTTTTTTAAGGGTTTAAAAATTTTGTGCATCTGCATAGTCATGCACCTTTTTGATTGACCAATCAAATTTTAGTATATAATAGTCATTTGGGATCAAACTGAGCATTTGACCTTTTGACCTATTAAAAACCGATACAGAGTGTAAGAATGATGTAAGTGAGATTTTCTGGATCATGTGATCAATTGATCTCTAGTCTAGATTAGGATCATCTGTTTCACAGATCAATATAAAAAAAATAAATACACAGATTTTTTTTTTTTACCTTTTTTTTTAATCTGCCATTTGTTATTGGTGTTATTACCTCTTTTGCTATTGGTACCATCTTCAGTTTTATCCTTGGTTTTATTATCAGTTTGGTGTTGCAATTGCTATTATTGTATTTTTAATTGTCATAGGTAAAGTATAGATGTTATTTTATTAGTAGCAGTTTTTTCTATTTTTTGTTTCATCTGTTTTATCTCGACTTTAATTTTTTTGTCCTACCATTTTATTTGTAGTATTTCATTTCTCTTTTTTCTATAGTGTTTTTATATCTTTGTATCTTCATTTCGTCATTTTTCATTTCATTTTAACATTTTGCTAGGTATTGTAGTACTGTAATACTATTGTAATTAATGTTGTTAATGGGTTTTTAATGGGGTTAGTATTAAGAGTAGGGTGAACATAGATCATTTTTATATAATCTACGTGGTATATTAGATTTTTATATAGTAAATAAAACAATGCTTCAGATAAATTTTTTTAAGATTTTGACCAATTTGTGTAAAATTTATATACCATATTTATGTGAAATAACACATATGGCATTATTTCAAAAATTGCATTTTCTTAAAATAGCATGTTGGTTTCAAAATAATGCCTATGTAGAGTTAACACCTCTATCGGGATTTATATATCCTGATATATACTATGTCATATGATATAACGTGTCATAGTGTTTTTATATCCAGATATAAATAAATCCAAATTTAAATTTAAATCAAGATATATACTATGTTAAAACCAGATAAATCCAGATATAAAAAATATATCCAGATAGAGATATCAACTCTATGCCTATGTGCGTCCCAATATAATGCACACTCCAAATGCCAAATTAATAATCTGCTAAAATAACGAATTCAAATAGCAAGCAGAAATAAGAATTTTTTTAGTCAAAAAATCTGACTTAGATTGAAAAGGCTATATATAAAATTAAGAATTACAGGTTTTTTATACAGTATGAAGAACTTTCGATTCTGATGATTTCCAGATCGACATTACACGAGTATTTATATAGAATAGCAGTATAAAACTAGAATTTTCGGGTATAAGTTAACTTTAAAAAAACCAATCCAATCATGCAATACTTTACTAATAAAATAGCTTCGTAGAGAATGTCTTTTCAAGAAACTGAAGTTGCATCATGCTGCATCATGCTGCATCACACTGGAAATGGTCGTTCTTTTAACGGTTGAAGTACTATCTACTCTATAGTAAGAGGTAATATAAGTATATTTTACCGCACAATTCGCAAAGTTCAACGTTGTTTTTCGGCTTTTTCTTATCTGTTATTATTTAAATAATTAACTCGTTGTTTTATTATTACCTTTACAGACTGTTTTCGAAATATGTATATTCTTCAAAAGATATTTAATTCAATAGAGGTTGTTTTATTATATACGATAAAAAAGTTTAAGAATATTAATAAAGAACGTGTAACTTCTTATTAAAAACTTTTTTAATGAAGTTTCTATGCTTGTAAATTGTTTTATAATCTGGGTGAAAAGTTTTTTTCTTCTAAAACGCGACTTATTTTATTTCGAAGTTAAACTATAATAGAAATAATAATATATGAATTACGTCTATTGATTGCCTGTGTAGTTCAATGATTATCCATCTGTTTATATCATGTGCTGAATAATGTGATTTCTGATTGGTTAATTGTCACATGAAAAATCCTGTGCTTTTCTTCATGCTTTTTTATACATCACATTTATATAACACACTATTTTTAGAAATTAGACCTTTACTCAAAAATAACATCTATGCGTGTACTCAAAATATTGTGCATTCCCTTGAAATAACATGCAGGTAAGCATTATTTCACGTAAATACCGTAATAGATAGTTTTAAATAGTTTGTTTATAATAATAAAGTTGCACAATATCCATTGCTTTAAAAAAAATCTACTTTATATATAAATAAATTTTTGTAGATTGCTATGATTTTTGTAGGTTGTACAAAGAATTGACTGGTCAAATCATATGATATTTACATATAAATCATATGATATCATATAAATTAGTTATACAAAGTTGATTTACAATCGATTTTATATGAAATTAGAAATTTGTACACCCTACCCTTAAATAGTCATGTGAAATTAGATAAAGGTTAGATTATAATGTAAAATTAGTGTTAAAGAGTAGTATTAGTATGGGTTTGAGTTTTAGATAGTATAGTTAAAGTTAGTATTAGTGTATATTTGATATAATATAAATAAAAATAATTAAATATAAAATATATACAAACCTTCTTGGTCTTCTTGTACTCTCTTCTAAATCATTGTAATTAAAATTCTTCTATAGGTTATAAAATAAAATAATTTAAAATAAATAAAATAATTTAAAATAAATAAAATAATTTAAAATAATAAAATAATTTAAAATAAAATAAATAATTTAAAAAATAAAATTAAAACAAATTAAAGAAAAAAATAAAAAATAATTAAAATTAAAACAAATTGAAAAAAAATAAAAAAATAATTTAAATAAATAAAATAATTTAAAATAAATAATAATTTAATAAAATAATAAAGTAATTTAAAAAATAAAATTAAATCAAATTAAAAAAAAAAATAAAAAAAATAATTTAAAAAAAATTATTAAAATAAAAAAAATGTATTAAAAAAAATAAAAAAATAAAAAAAACTAAATAATAATTTAAAAAATAAAAAAATAATTTAAAACCAAAATTAAAATGAATTAA
>QKWP01001307.1:83600-105783 GCA_003550325.1 Gigaspora rosea | reverse complement strand
CCCGATGGTGGCTGCATAACAGATCCGTAACTTTTAAACTTTTGATTATGTTACAGGTCAAGGTTATATTTAATAATTTTTTTTATTTTTTATTTTTTAGGGCGTGTTATTATATTTAGACAAGAATTACCAATCTTAGTCAATGCGAGCAGAGAGGTATTATAATTAAAGATTAAAAGGATAGTAGTGTAATTGAAATATTCGATTAATTGTGTTGAATAACTTTATTAAAATAAGTATAGGAGGCACCGAAATCTGCCTCTTCAAAGTCTTTTTACATGTCTTTTTATACAAATTACAATTACTAACACTTAATTCTCTATTCTATAGATCTTTACTTTATGCAACTTAAGCGATTTATCATTAGAATCAACATGTTCTTGGAATCAATACTAACATAACGATATTATCCTATGCATAACGATCCTATGCATAACGATCTTATGCATAACATTCTTATGCGTAATGATCTTATGCATAACGATTTTATGCATAACGATCTTATGCGTAATGATCTTATGCGTAATGATCTTATGGTAACAATTCGTAACAGTAATATTATAGCAAATGGATACGGGTGGGCATGTAATAGCATAATGATATATGTAATAATGATAGCAGACAAATAAATAAACTAATAAAAAAAAATATGTTGAGTCAATCCTTTTCTGTAAGCATAGGACAAAAGGACCGGTGGTGTCATGCGATATTCATATATTGTAACATTGTATTATAGCCGGATTTATTATCTATTTCATAGTAGTAATATAGTAACTTTACATTTCTATTTGGTTTGCATTACCTGTCATCTTGTACTTGACAATAGCCAATCATATCGTTGTGTAACTATCAAATTTATTATCTATGATCACATGACATGGGCATGCCTTTTGGCTCAAGGGCATGCCCATAAGGCATGCCCAATGACCCCGTGCCCCAACCCTAGTTAAGGCTGGTGTACTTAATGCGACTTATGGCCTGTCTAAAAGCATTACATTGACGTTTGGTGTGAATTCTTTCTTTGTAGGTATGAGCTTCGTCAACTTGGTGGGTTAGTTAGATTTTAAGGCTAGGGTTATGGTTGCGGGTTAGAGTTAGGGTAAGGATAATTAGAACGTGAATTAGAATTCAGAGTAATGGTAAATACGGACACGGGTTATATGTAAGGTTTGGTGGGTTAGTTGAATTTTAAGGTTAGGGTTGTGGGTTAAGGTTAGAGTAAGGATACGGACACGGGTTATAGGTTAGGGTAAGGTTTTGGACAGAATTAGTGGTAAGCAATGATATTCGTTACTAGAAACATTTTATACTATGTATATTACGCACATAAATATGATACAATAATTAAATAACTATGATATAATAAATACTGTACATAAAACTATTATAATATAATATAATAAAATAAATAAAACTTACCGGTAAATTATATAAATCGATCATGCAATATCATTCGTCGCAACTAATCGATTAATCGATTTTCGATTTATATCACTAATTCGGATTTCAAACTAGTTTGACAAACTTCGGACCGAACCCGGACCGAACTCGAACTTGACTAAAAAGTTCGAAACAAAAAGTTTGAGTTCGGTTCGAAAATCGAACCGGATTCAAACTTGACAAAAGTCCGGTTTGGTCCGATCCGATAGGAGCCCTAACCTGAACTTAAAATTATTGAACATGAACCTGAACCTGAACTTAAAAAAAGTTTAGGTTCAGTTCAAGGTTCATGAACATGTTCAGGTTCATAATATATGCACATGTTTACCTAAATCACAAAGTTAGATTCAATTAGTAAAATTTAGAAAATCATAGAAATTTGTATAATTTTATTAATAAAATTATACAAATTTCTATGATTCTCTAAATTTTACTAATTGATCATAACTTCTTGCACTAAGTAAACTTGTTAAGCACCAAAAAATACATCAAATCGGCATATTTTATTTTACTTTTCTTAAAATTTGAAGAAAAGATGCTTAATTTTGGAAAATTTCATCAAAAATTCAAAATTAAGCATCTTTGACGCAAATTTTAAGGAAAATAAAATAAAATATACCGATATGATGTATTTTTTGGTGCTAAACAAGTTTACTTAGATCAAGAAGTTATGATCAATTAGTAAAATTTAGAGAATCATAGAAATTTGTATAATTTTATTAATAAAATTATACAAATTTCTATGATTCTCTAAATTTTACTAATTGATCATAACTTCTTGATATAAGTAAACTTGTTTAGCACCAAAAAATACATCATATCGGTATATTTTATTTTATTTTCCTTAAAATTTGCGTCAAAGATGCTTAATTTTGAATTTTTGATGAAAATTTCCAAAATTAAGCATCTTTTCTTCAAATTTTAAGAAAAGTAAAATAAAATATGCCGATTTGATGTATTTTTTGGTGCTTAACAAGTTTACTTAGATCAAGAAGTTATGATCAATTAGTAAAATTTAGAGAATCATAGAAATTTGTATAATTTTATTAATAAAATTATACAAATTTCTATGATTCTCTAAATTTTACTAATTGATCATAACTTCTTGATATAAGTAAACTTGTTTAGCACCAAAAAATACATCATATCGGTATATTTTATTTTATTTTCCTTAAAATTTGCGTCAAAGATGCTTAATTTTGAATTTTTGATGAAAATTTCCAAAATTAAGCATCTTTTCTTCAAATTTTAAGAAAAGTAAAATAAAATATGCCGATTTGATGTATTTTTTGGTGCTTAACAAGTTTACTTAGATCAAGAAGTTATGATCAATTAGTAAAATTTAGAGAATCATAGAAATTTGTATAATTTTATTAATAAAATTATACAAATTTCTATGATTCTCTAAATTTTACTAATTGATCATAACTTCTTGCACTAAGTAAACTTGTTAAGCACCAAAAAATACATCAAATCGGCATATTTTATTTTACTTTTCTTAAAATTTGAAGAAAAGATGCTTAATTTTGGAAAATTTCATCAAAAATTCAAAATTAAGCATCTTTGACGCAAATTTTAAGGAAAATAAAAAAAAATATACCGATATGATGTATTTTTTGGTGCTAAACAAGTTTACTTAGATCAAGAAGTTATGATCAATTAGTAAAATTTAGAGAATCATAGAAATTTGTATAATTTTATTAATAAAATTATACAAATTTCTATGATTCTCTAAATTTTACTAATTGATCATAACTTCTTGATATAAGTAAACTTGTTTAGCACCAAAAAATACATCATATCGGTATATTTTATTTTATTTTCCTTAAAATTTGCGTTAAAGATGCTTAATTTTGAATTTTTGATGAAAATTTCCAAAATTAAGCATCTTTTTTTCAAATTTTAAGAAAAGTAAAATAAAATATGCCGATTTGATGTATTTTTTGGTGCTGAACAAGTTTACTTAGTTCAAGAAGTTAGGATCAATTAGTAAAATTTAGAGAATCATAGAAATTTGTATAATTTTATTAATAAAATTATACAAATTTCTATATTCTCTAAATTTTACTAATTGATATAACTTCTTGCACTAAGCAAACTTGTTTAGCACCAAAAAATACATCAAATCAGCATATTTTATTTTACTTTTCTTAAAATTTGAAGAAAAGATGCTTAATTTTGAAAATTTTGATCAAAAATTCAAAATTAAGCATCTTTGATGCAAATTTTAAGGAAAATAAAATAAAATATACTGATATGATATATTTTTTGGTGCTAAACAAGTTTGCTTAGATCAAGTAGTTATGATCAATTAGTAAAATTTAGAGAATCATAGAAATTTGTATAATTTTATTAATAAAATTATACATATTTCTATTATTCTCTAAATTTTACTAATTGATCATAACTTCTCGATATAAGTAAACTTGTATAGCACCAAAAAATACATCAATTTAGTATATTTTATTTTATTTTCTTTAAAATTTGCATCAAAGATGCTTAATTTTAAATTTTTATAAAAATTTTCAAAATTAAGCATCTTTTTTTCAAATTTTAAGAAAAGAAAATAAATTATGCTGATTTAATGTAATTTGTGGTGCTAAACAAGTTTACTTAGATCAAGAAGTTATGATCAATTAGTAAAATTTAGAGAATCATAGAAATTTGTATAATTTTATTGATAAAATTATACAAATTTCTATGATTCTCTAAATTTTACTAATTGATCATAACTTCTGCACTAAGTAAACTTGTTAAGCACCAAAAATACATCAAATCGGCATATTTTATTTTACTTTCTTAAAATTTGAAGAAAAGATGCTTAATTTTAGAAATTTTTATCAAAAATTCAAAATTATGCATCTTTTCTTCAAATTTTAAGAAAAGTATATAAAATATGCTGATTTGATGTTTTTTTTGTGCTGTACAAGTTACTTAGTGCAAGAAATTAGAATCAATTAGTAAAATTTTAGAAAATTATAGAAATTTGTATAATTTTATTAATAAAATTATACAAATTTCTATGATTCTCTAACTTTTACTGATTAATTATAACTTATTGATCTAAGTAAACTTGTTTAACACCAAAAAATACATAATATCGGCATGTTTTATTTTATTTTCTTTAAAATTTGGGTCAAAGATGCTTAATTTTGAATTTTTGATGAAATTTTCCAAAATTAAGCATCTTTTTTTTCAAATTTTAAAAAAAATATGCTGAATTAATGTATTATTTGGTGCTTAACAAGTTTACTTAGTGCAAGAAGTTATGATCAATTAGTAAAATTTAAAGAATCATAGAAATTTGTATAATTTTATTAATAAAATTATACAAAATGCTATGATTCTCTAAATTTTACTAACTGATTTATACTTCTTACTCTAAGTAAACTTGTTCAGTATCAAAAAATACATACTGTATTTGTCCGAAAATAAGCTACCCTTTTTGGCCAAAAAGTTACACAAAAATCGTGGGGGTAGCTTATTTTCAGATTGTTAAATTTTTTGAAAAATTGAAAAACGTACTAATAAAAAGTTGTCCAAATGCCATAAAATTTTTACTGTAGGTGTATTTCGTTACGCTGAACAACTTTCTTACTCAAGCTTTTGAAGTTTACTTAGTAGAAAAAAAGTTTTATATATAGCAACTGTTAACGATTTCTTTAAAAATTTTTCTGAAAATCCAGGGGGTAGCTTCTTTTGGAGGTAGCTTATTTTCGGAAACCTATGGTATATTTTTATTTAGCCTCAAACTAGTTTGCAAAATTTGGACTAGCCCGACCAAACTTATGATTGAGTTTGAGTTTAGTATAGTTTTAATAATTAAATTTAGAGTTTGAGCCTGGTCTGGACCAGACCAAACCCGGACCCAAACCTAGAATCACTAGTTCATATGAACACCAGACTGAACCTGAACATGCTCATGAACTTATGAACTGAACCTGAACTGAACCTGAACCAGCTCTAAAAGTTCAATACTGAACCTGAACCTGAACATGTTTTAAAAAATGTTCAGGTTCAGGTTCAATACTGAACATGAACCTGAACCTGAACTTGACCTAAGTTCAGTTCAGTTCAGGTTCATAGGAACACTATACAATAGCACTGAAATGATTAGTTCAAGTCGAGAAAATAAAAGAGAAAAAAAAAGAAATAAACAAGCAAACCACTAGCGCCGAAATGACGAAAGCCCAGAAACTCCATACTCTATAAACGACGAACCAAAACGATTAAATTCTTTAGAACCGCCCAACGTCTTGAGTGCAATGGTGCTGAATAGTTTATACACTCTTTTGTAGATATCGTTATCACTGTCTTTAAGCGTTTCAACTTTTCATATAGCATCCAACCAGGTTGCTGAAAGTATATAATGACACCTACAGTGGCTCACTAACTCAATGAAAAAAAGCGATAGTTTAAGAAAAAAAACTACAAAAAAAAACCTACAACAAAGCAAAGAACAGAAAAGCAGATTGAAAAAATAAAAAAAAAATCAAAAAAAACAATACAGAAAAGAAACAATACTATTTATTATGAGGGAATGAACCAACCCCTGTTCTGATCTGGCATCGATATGTCGGGTGAGAGATATATCTCCCGAGGAGATGCATCTCTTGTGGGAGATGCCTATAATTTCCCTAAAAAAAATAAATAATAATTTAAAACAATTACCGTAAAGTCCCGAATATAAGCAACCCCCTAAGCCACCCATTTTAGCCAAATTTTTTCAAAGGGTTGCTTAAATTCGGGACTTTAAAATATTCAATTTTATTGGTCAATATACCTTATATATAAATGTTCAATAAAGTTTATAATAAATTTTATATATGTTTAGCAGGGGTTGCTTATTTTATTTTCTTAGTATTTTGATCTCAAAATGAGGGGGGTTGCTTATATTCGGGACTTTACGGTAAAAAAATAAAAAATAATTTAAGGATAGTCTGAAGTTGTAAAGCATAAATTTTATAATAAAAATCAACAAAGATTTACTAATTGCCCATTGCCTTATATAGAAATGGAATCTTATATGATTCAATTCTTAAGAAAAAACCCTATAATAAACTCCAAACTCAACCATATTGCACAAAAAAAATAAAAAATGTCAGAGTCACTGACCTCTTCTTTATTTATTAAAAATTGTTGCTAACAACAATTTATAAATATACAAATAAAAAAATATTTTTTATATTATTCAATCTTGCCCCGATCATATCTTTTCTGATATAGTACTACAACCAGCATCACAGTACTAAACCATTGTTACTATAAAAATAACTCTGTGCCTTAAAATCGGCATTTCCAAATTTGCTAACACCTATTTCTCTGACACCAATTACGCCGACAGCTATTTTACTAATAGCCTACAATTCTGACAACCTCATTTCCCGACAATTTATTTTCCTGACAACTTACTTCCCCGAGTCCTTTTCACCAACATCCTATTTTGCCGATAGCCACTTTCTCAATATTCCATTTTACTAATATCCTATTCATTTCGTCGACAGCTATTTGCAAATTAACTTTCGTTTGTAACTATATATATATCGTGCGTCAGATTAGACCTGGCCTAAATTAAATTAGGGTTAGGGTAAAATTATGGTAAAGTTAGAGTTAGTTTAGGCCAGTTGTTGTTGATTATTTAATGCTAGTCATCTGATAGTACGTCAGATTCAATCTGATGCAAGTTTTAATCTGACGCACAACATATCAGATATGGTCTGGTGCAAAAAGGTTCGTACCTCGATTTAAAAGGCAATAATCATCATAATTACCAAAAAGTAAATAAAGAACCAAATAAGCTAAAATTCATATGACCAATAGAATATATCTAGATGTGTTTGTTTCATGAATTTTTTTCAATTTTCCCATGTCTAGTGTTTGTGAAAAACGAACAAATACTCCATTAACAGACAATGAAAAATGGATGGTAATTAATATTCACAGATACCTTTCGGGTAATATCTCCATTAGCAATAAAAAAAATTTCATTACGCAAGCAAATTGCCCTGATTACTGGCATTGCTAAGAGTACAGTTGGGGTAGTGTTATCTGACTGGAACACACAAAACGACAGTACCTTTTCACCGCATCAAATATCGGGCGGGCTAAATTAGAACCAAACAGAAATATTACGGCACTTTTGCAACCATATATTGCAGAAAGTAATAAGAAAGGACAGCAACTTTCCACAGTATTCTTATAACAGTTCCTCTCTGAAAATGGATATTCACTTTCCAAGTGGCAACTTCTTAGATTACTACACAAGTTAAGGTATTATTATGGACAAGGAGAATGAAGAAATATCCTCCATGAGTTACCAAATAATATTGCCTTTCACTGTCGTTATCTTTGTTACTGTTTTGCTAATATAGAAGATACAAATAATATGCCACATTTTCCAAAAATATTTTTTGATGAGTCGTACTGTCACTTACACCATACATCATCAAAAACATGGGTCTTCATCAAGATGTTGTTTTAGCACCAGGGCATGGTCCATTATTGGTAATCTTTGGTGCAATTGCTGTCTTTCAAAATGGTGGCACTAATAAGGTGGTTGGTGAGCTTGTTCCAGGTTCAGTTAATGTTTGGGATCCAGCAACTTAGCCCTCTGGAACTCGAGGCCAAAAAAAAATAATGCCGAAGCATAGAACAATGTTCCAGACATTGTCAAAAATTCCAGTATTGTTCCTGACCAAGTAGACTATCATGGAAATTTCAGCTCTGAAGTGTTTGAAGGTCTTTTCTCAATACTCTGTGAAATAATTAGTAATAAATACGGTGCATCAATTATTCATATAGATGGGGCACGTTACCATAAGCAATGAAATAAAAAAAATTCCAAATTCAAGCACAAAAAAAATGAGATAATTGAGTGGTTAAATACTCACCAAATTTCTTTTTCTAGATTCTACATCAGCCCAAACTTTTAGAACTTGTCCAAAAAAACAAAGAAAAGTTCTATTTGCTTGTGTTGAAATAGCCAAATGATACGGTCATCAGATTAAATTTACTCCTCCGTACCACTGTGAACTTCGGCTGATTGAAGGTGTCTGGGCGGTTGTAAAAAATGAAGTGGCGAGATTGGGCCCATATTCAAATCTTTTAGACCTTAGAAATAAGCTTTTGCAAGCTTTTAATGAAAAAGTAACCTTGAAAGTGATAATTGGGTTTTGGAAAAGGGCACTTACAAGAGCACAAGAGTACTATATAGGGAATCCGATAATAATGTAATTTTGTTGGATGAGGAAATTAGTGATGATTACGATTCCGATAATGACGTCGAATCGTAAAAAAATTTTCAAATTAATAAATCCGATAACCCATAAATTAGTTTAAAAAAATATATATATAGATTAATATGTATAATTTTTTTTAATTAAAATTTTTATGAGGTATGAACCTTTTTGCAATGGACCATATATATAAATAGATAACAACTGATTATTAATTCATAGCGAAAGCAATAGATCGATTACGATCATTTTATTTTAAATTTTTCTATGGTTTTTTGATTATATAGCGAATCAAAAATGACATTCTCACAGTCTGTAATAATTTGAATAATTTCTATCATTTTCTATCATATGAACAAAATGATTGATAATCAAAATCATTTACATAATATAAAGCTAATCTATTTGTGAAGCTTTATTAATAGCTGTCAGCGAAATGGATGTCAGTCAAATAGGATGTAGAAAAGTGGATTCGGGGAAGTAAGGGGAGTAACAAAAATCAGGTGATTTTTTAGGGAGGGAGGGGGGTAAAAAAAGTTGAAATTATATATAAGAACCTGACTATTTATATATTGAGGAAGAGGGGGGGTAGGCCTCTGATAAAAAATAATTAGGTGATTAATGACACTGCCCTAAGCTATCAGGGAAATGGGTTGTCAGGAAAATGTGCTATCAGGAAGCGGGTTGTCATTGAAATGGCCATCGGCCAAATTGGTGTCGGATAAGTAGTTTTCGGTGAAGTTTACTAAATCCCTTAAAATCACGGCATTTCCTGATTTTATATTGACCTTATAATCATCATTTTCCTTTACATAATAATTAATTGATTATGCTTCCAATCATCCTTTTGCTAATTTTATCCTTCATCCCTTTCCTATTTTGTATATCTATACTTAACCTATGTTATTATCTTATATAGATCTTTTCTTATTACTATCTATAGTTGTGCCGGGATTCATATTATTTCACCAACAATCGCTTTACAGATATAATACTATACCGACAACCATTTTACTGACAAGCTTTTTTTACCGACAAATAACTCGCTAACACACGATTTGCTGACAAGCATATTTTTACTGACACGTTGATTTACAACACACACTTCACCCAAAGTTAATTTTACTGACAAAATCAACTTACTGACAAGTTTATTTTACTGAAAATAGAATTTACTGACAAGATTATTCTACTGACAATACAATTTATCGACAAACAATTTGCTGACAAACAACTCACCAGATGCCTTAAGTATCACAGTTGATGCTGAAGTTATAGTGTCTCGATTTGAAACTATAAGCCCTACTAAAATCCATATATACTCTATAAATATGAAAACTATACCCAAACCCTACCCTAACCCTATAAGACAAAGACAAAAAAAAAACATCCAAAGAAAATTTTAAAATTTTATAAAAAATAGGTCATAACTTTAGCATCAGCCATGACAATAATTATTATTATCATCATTAATAAAATGTGCAATTTTTATTGTCATTATTAACAAATTGCATAATACGTAATTATTCTTAGTAGTTTATTACATTGCTATGGTCTCATATGTCAACGAGTTGTATTGTCAGCAATTGTATTGTCAGCAAATCGTATTGTAGACGAATTGTATTTAGTGATATAACCTGTTCAAAAAAATGCAACCTGGGTCACCCGACAGGTGAACCCGCGGGTCACCCAGGTTGATCGATGGATCCACCCGGGTAGTGCTCCTAGGTTCGGTTCGGGTTCGGTCCGGTCCGGGTTCGGTCCGGGTTCGAACCGGACTCGGACTCTAAATTTTACTAATTTCGGACTTCGGACCAGACTCAGACTCAAATATAAGTTCGGTCCGGGTCCGGTTCGAAGTTCGCGAACTGGTCCGGGTTCGAATATAGTTATATGTATTTTTTGGTGCTGAACAAGTTTACTTAGTGCATGTTTTTAGAATTAATTAGTAAAATTTCATGAATTATAAGATTTTATAAAATTTTATTAATAAAATTTTATAAAATCTTATAATTCACAAAATTTTATTAATTAATTCTAACTTTATGCACTAAGTAAACTTATTCAGCACCTAAAAATGCATCAAATCGGTAGAATTAATCTTATTTTACTTGAAATTTAGAGGGTAGATGCAGAATTTTGGATTTTTGATCAAAAAAGTCAAATTTAAGCATCTATTCTCCAAATTTCATGTAAAATAAAAAACAATTGGCCGATTTAATGTATTTTTAGGTGCTGAATAAGTTTACTTAGTGCATTAAGTTAGAATTAATTAGTGAAATCTTGTGAATCACAAGATTTTATAGAATTTTATTAATAGAATTATATGAAATCTTATGATTCACAAAATTTTATTAATTAATTCTAACTTTATGCACTAAATAAAATTGTTCAGCACCAACAAATACATTAAATCGGCCGAATTTTTTTTATTTTACTGGAAATTTGGAGAATTGATGCTTAAATTTGTTTTTTTGATCAAAACTCCAAAATTTTGCATTTATTTTTTTAAATTTCAAGTAAAATAAAAATAATTATGCCGATTTGATGTATTTTTAGGTGCTGAATAAGTGTACTTAGTGCATTAAGTTAGAATTAATTAATAAGAATTTGTGAGTTATAAGTTTTTATAGAATTTTATTAATAAAATTTTATAAAACCTTATAACTCACAAATTCTTATTAATTAATTCTAACTTAATGCACTAAGTAAACTTATTTAACACCTAAAAATACATTAAATCGGCCAATTGTTTTTTATTTTACTTGAAATTTGGAGAATAGATGCTTAAATTTGACTTTTTTGATCAAAAATCCAAAATAATGCATCTATCCTCTAAATTTCAAGTAAAATAAAATTAATTCTACCGATATGATGCATTTTTAGGTGCTGAACAATTTTACTTAGTGCATGTTTTTAGAATTAATTAATAAAATTTTGTGAATTATAAGATTTTATAAAATTTTATTAATAAAATTTTATAAAATCTTATAATTCATAAACTTTTACTAATTAATTCTAAAAACATGCACTAAGTAAACTTGTTCAGCACTAAAAAATACATATAACTATATTTGAAACCGGACCAGTTCGCGAACTTCGAACCGGACCCGGACCGAACTCGAACTTGACTAAAAAGTCTGAATATAAAAGTCCGAGTCTGGTCCGAAAATCGAGCCAGACTCAGACTTGACTAAAGTCCGGTTTGAGTCCGGTTCGTAGGAGCACTACACCCGGGTGCAAGGGTTACCCATTTGACCTGGGTAGGATATTTAAAAAATTCAATAAAGGCTTTTAGTATAAAGAGTAAAATAGTTAATTTATTGAAGTTGAGTATAATGATCCTTGACAGTTATTTGAGCAATCTAGGGATATGTTATACTGGTTGCAATTCGCACATTTTCTATAATCATAGGATTTTTTAAAACCAAATTCATCAAATACTAACATGTACTCATTTTTGTGTTGAGTTAGTCCATATGATTTAAGGTTATTATTCTCTAATCTCATTAATCACATGAAATCTTTAAACTTATATTAGATGGAATATGAATACATTCTTAAGTTATACAAAAAAAAGATTCAATAAATAATAAGCTTACTTCTTTTAAAAAGTTTAAAGAGTCTTGAAAACCATGCAATACTCAACTCTACATAATAGCATAATGTGATTGTAAATTTCCCTTATCATCATATGCACATGAAACTGTTTGTATACTATCTATCCGGATCGCTAAAAATTCTTCTCCAACCTTCTGAATGTTATTTAATCTATTAAAAGGAATCCACTTGATTACATCTTCATATTCTGTAGCTTTAAGTTGAAATTCTCTAATGCAATCATCTACATCCTTATTTCCACTTGTACATCCTTGTATTGTTTTCTGAGGATCATATATTCAACACCAAGCCTACCTAAGTAGATTCTAAATCTATAAACTCGAATTGAATACACCGGGTTAATTATATGAAGCCAAACAAGAGGAATTGTGTAGTGGTAAATACTTATTTGAATAGGTTTAAACTAAAAAAATATTTTATACTAACCAACTTTATCTCTTTTCAACACTTATTCTTTGAGAAAATGAGACTTCAGGCTTTAATTTTATCATTTATAATTTAGCTCATATATATTACCAGCTAGTTTTATGAGCTGAATCTAATAAATTTAAAAGTTTGAAAGTCTTATTTTTTCTTGGCAAAGCTTATACTATAAGGTTTATGCCTATATTATGTAGAAATTATAGTTTTTGAAAAATAACGTCGTTGATCATAAGTTGTGGTTTATTATAATTTGAGGTTCTACAAAAAGGCCCAATTCCGCAAATTAGCCGATATGAACCTTCGAAATTAGAGTAGAAGTATTATCGTAGTAATTTCCTAAACTGATAACATCCCGATAAGTGAATTTGTATTAAAGTCCAAATCTCGTGACCTCATAATAGAGTTTTGTGACATATTCTAGAGCTGAATCAGAATTTAAGCTGCCCTGCTACCTCGAACCCGATGGGTCAACCCGCGAGTTGACCCACCCATTCCACCCGAGTTGCTACAACCCAGCCCGGGTTACATCACTAATTGTATCGTCAGTAGAATAAGCTTGTCGGTATATTCTATTTTCAGTAAAATGAGCTTGTCGGTAAGTTGATTTTGTTGGTAAATGTAACTGTCAGTGAAGTGTGTGTCGGTAAAATCAACTTGTCAGTGAAAAGGAACTTGTTGGTAAATCAAGTGTCAGTGAATTTTGTGTTAGTAAAAAAGGCTTGTCGGTAAAATGATTGTTGATAGGTTGATGTCTGTGAAGTGATTGTTGGCGATTTGATTATGCTGTTTGCCTTATATGTGCATCTATAGATATGTTTAATTACTATGCCAAATTTCATACTAAATTAATCTGTGATGCGTAAATATGAATTGGTTCGATGCAAGAACAATACCAAGCGTAGTGAAGCCTTTAAATATTATTCAAATCTGCTAGCCCAATGAAGACTTAGAACAGCAGACGTTGAGGTTAATGTTTTGAATACTTCAGGTGTAATAACTTAATTTAGGTAGTAATACGAAGGGAAGTTTATTGGTGTAGAAGGAATTAAAGCTTAGTAATATCGGAAGGACATTGATCTGACAATAGGATAGTTTAATTACTGATCCGGATAAGATCGGCACTATTTCTATATTAGAAATTGGGGCAAAATTCCTATGATATTAACTATATACTGAAATCTGAGCAGAGTCAAATGAAAAGTAATTTTTTTATTAAGCTAACGACACATGTCGATTAATTGAAAGTTGTAGAGCTCGACGAGACGCATCTAACGGTGGTTAGATCATCCAAATCGGCCCAGTGGATGACGAGATATTATTAAGAAACGATTAGCCGACTATGTAAAATCTCTATGTAAACAAATATTGTTTACATAGAGATTTTACATAGTCGGCCAATCGTTTCTTAATAATATCTCGCCATCCACTGGGCCGATTTGGATGATCTAACCACCGTTAGATGCGTCTCGTCGAGCTCTACAACTTTCAATTAATCGACATGTGTCGTTAGCTTAATAANAATTTTATAGGTAACACATAAGAGGCCAAATTTTACGTACGATTTTTATTTTATTATATTTTATATAATTACAAAATAATTATATAAAATAAAATAAAATATTTATATTTACATTCCTAAAAAAAAAAAACCCTGGGTTATTTAATATTTACAGTACCATCCTCGGGCTTTATATATTGTCTTTACTCGATTTGGCATACTACAGATAAGTGAACGAATATATTCAATTGATAAGTTATACCATTCCTCTTCTATAATTTTAACTAATTCTTCTAACTTTGTAGGCATGGGTTTTCTGTTACGAACTGCAGAATCAAGACGTTCCCAAAGATTTTCAATCGGGTTAAGATCAGGGCTATACGGTGCCCAATTTAATATATTAAAATTATGCGAATTCATCCACCATTCTGAATATGTAGATGTATGAATAGAAGCCAAATCTTGTTGAAAAATTAAATTTATTTCACCATGATGTTTTTCCATTAAAGAATTTGCCCAAGGAATAAAATATTTTGCAAGAATATCAACATAACTATCCGAATTCATATTACCCTTAATTCTTACTAACGGTCCAACGCCCCACCAACAAAAACAGCCCCAAAACATTACAGAACCACCACCAAACTTCATAGTCGTATTTATACAATCTTTATGATATTTTTCATTAACTCGACGCCAAGTTCTTTCACGACCATCTGCTTTGTGAAGACAAAACCTTGACTCGTCCGTAAAAACAACCATTTGCCATTCATTTACCCATTTTAAATGTTCACGGCACCATTTTTTTCGCTCCAGTGCTTTTCTTTTGTCTAAAAGAGGTTTTCGACAGGCGACACAGTTTCTCCAACCTAAATTGTGGAGGTACTTTCGAATAGTTTTGGTGGTAAGCGTCGTATCATGTTGGACGTTGAATTCGTTAGTGATGACAGCCAAGGGTTCCTTCCGATTTTTTTTTGTAATACGAACTAAAGAGCGTTTGTCACGCGCAGAGAGAGCTTCGGGGCGACCAGGGCGTTTGTTCGGATGCTCTGAGCCTGTCTCTTCATATCGCTTAACAGTGTCATACACCGTTGATTTCGGGAGATCAAAAACTTTTGCAATGTCAAGTGGTTTAACACCACACAGGTAAGCGCCGGCAATACGGCTTCGTTGTTCTAGGCTTAATTCTTGGCGGGAGGGTTTTTTTATCATCAAAAACAATTAAAATTGTGTGTTAAAAAAAAAACACAAGTGAAAAAAGACGTATGTACGTTAAAAAAAAGATTATCATACGTATATGAAATTCCCGGTAGATCTGGAAATTTCCGGTGATTTACTTCCGATCACTGTACTTATCCCCAAAATTTACTATTGTCCCAATATAGTAATAGTGCCGATCTTATCCGGATCATCAATTAATTATTTAATTATATCAAATATGTATATAAGTCCGATGTATTTGCTCTTTATGTATCTAGAGTATTATTAGAAAAAGCATTAGGTATTAAAATAGCTTTAGATAATATCTTAATGATTCCTCCTTTATAATAAAGACTTCTTAGTGAATGCTTGTTATATTATATCTCATGACTTTCATTTATCTCTCTCTTTGAATCCCGATTGTTATATTTATAAACTTGATCCTATGTATTCCTTCTCTTGTTCATCTATCGCTGATCTAAATCTGGCCCTCCTAATCTGACACTCTTCCTATTCGATAGTGACATATTTTTTTTAACTAGTACTATGGGAGAAGACCAAGGGCTGGATGAAGGTCGAATGATGTCACTGCTAGCATATCGGCAATTTCATTTTCCAAAAAATCTTTTTCCATAGGTGAAGTCCGATAGCCTTTTGTTTAACCGGAGAGGCTTCAGCAGTAAAAATTTTATGCATGACTAAACTAGTCCTTTCTATATCCTGCGAAGTCCAAGCAAAAAGGTCTCTATGCTCAAGAATAAACTCATGCACACTATCTCGAGCTTCTTTTTAATCGGTCCTATATCTAGTTTGGGAGTTGACTCGAGATATTCATCAAATAAAAACTTCTGGTCTTTCTCGAAACTTTCTTGCTCAGTCTCAAGAACGTACTCATTATTATCATTCTGATAGTCATCGTCGCTGTTCATTTCCCACTATGCTTCATAAATACCCTGTTCTTCATGAACAAGATTATACAGAGAAACAGCATCTTCTTTATTTGAGTCATTATAATAATCAGTTGGAAGTTCAGGGAGGCTGATAGGAGTATCATTGGGGTCATCAGAAAGGAATGTTCATCAGAATTTAAAGTAAAATCTGAAGGGTTATAAAAGTAAAAAATGTCCTCCTCTTCTGAAAATCCGTACAGCCATTCTTCTAACTCTTCTTTTTTGTATTCATTCTCAACTTCCTCTTCCTCATCTATCTTGAGTTCATCATCATCCTCTTTCTCTTTTTCATTTCCAGTTTTTGGGTTATGGTTTTCTTGTATTGGATTATGCTGTATTCGATGAAATTCAACTAGAACTATAATTTCTTCGTTCTCCCAATGCAGAGCTATTTTAGAAGCATTATAATCTATTTTTGCATGGACTTTGGATAACCAATTGTTTCCGACTATAGCCTAATATGATAGAGCGTCTGTAACGACAATATCAATTGGAATTTTTACTTCTTCTACAAAAAATGGAAAATTAGAAATTTCTCCAATAGCACGGTTGATCTAATTGTGAACATTAATCATATTAACGGTGGAAGGCCTTTCGACTTTAACACCTAGTTCACTTAACAAATGAGAAGAGACAATACTCCTGGAAGAACCACTACCCACTATGAGTAAAATAATTTTATTATAAACAACTGCGTCACAGTATAAGGCCATAGAGGTAGAGGTTGGTTAAAGATTGACAAAAGTCCAGGACTTCCTCTTGGTGGTAACTTTCTTTCAAAGCTCTTGAACCAATTGCGTGCACATTGCAGGAACTGACCAGAGTAATTTCCAAAAGTAATATTGGGGTTTTGTCTCGAATATCGGCCACAATGGAGTAGGGGTACAAGGGCCGTTATTTGCGGGGATCATTGAGGATTTTCTTTTTTCAGATGATCAGAGCCCGATTGGTCTTGGTCTGAGATGAAGGATTTGTCACTGCCTCAGTTGGATGCACAGTTTCATCTCTCTGACCCTCTTGAACTGAACATTCTGCAGTTCATTGTCTCTTAAGCCAAGTAGATTGACTTGGCCGTTCAATTTCTTCTCCTACTATGAACATCCAGTCATCTTCATGAAGGTTCAAAAAAGTGTGAGCATTATTGGGCGCAGCTCCGTCATGACCATTTCTATTATTATTGATGGGGGCCAGAGGGTTGGGTCAATGCTGACTATTTTGATTTACAGGGATTGCATTGCTACCAGTAGCTACAGCTACAGAATTATTAGATGGGCAGGCTGAGGACAATTTCGTACATAGTGTCCGGTCAGTCCACATCGATAACAAGGGTATGGCGGCGGCGAGTTCCAATTTTAGCAGGGCTGTTCTTTGCTTTCTTTAAGCTGGGTCACCATGGCAGTAAAGGCTTCTCCAAGCTTAACAATAGTCTCTTCGGTTTTAAAAAGAGCTTGGACCAGAGAAGTGACCATTGCAGAAGGGGTTACAAAAACTGGTTGCTGTGGCATGGAAGTGGAAGCAGGTAAATAAGGATTATAATAATAAGGGTCTTGTTTGAAAGAATTTTCGAACGCTTTAACACGTTCATATGCAGCAGTTAGAGAGTTAAATAAAAACGGGACAACTGAAGTAGAAAGTTCAGGATGAAGTCCATTAATAAACATTTGGGCTTTTGCACTTTTAGAATATCGGTGTCCACCAGCTTTGACATGGTGGAGCAATTCTTCTACAGCCACATGATAATAATCAACATCCTCACTTATCCCTTGTTTTCTTTGGGTGAGTAGAGCGATCCATTTACTTTCAAGGACCGGTGTCCTAAAGTGGGCTATGAAGGATGGTTGAAAACTTATATTGAGGTTGAGACGGTCATTCCATCGATCAATAGGGGCCAACTGAGCCTAATTAGTGACCCACCAAGTGGCAGTGGCACCCTTAAATTTAGATACAATCACTAGAATTTTTCTAGCATCCTGCATCTGGTTGGCTTCAAAAGCTTTCTCCACATTTTCCAACCACGAAATTGGGTCCTGTTCTTTAGCTGAAAACTCAGAATAGTGAACCAAGTTCAACTCTCGATGCTGCGCAGGAATATTAATGCCGGGTATATTGATTTGAGATACCGGAGCAGCTTTTAACTGAATAACGAGATTTCTGATTTGTTGTGCAAGAAGGGCTATGGGTTCAGGTCGACCGTCAGCAATAGGATTAGCAATGGCGATAGGAACTTGGGATAGGAAACTTCAACGTTCTCATTATCATCATTGTCAGCCAAAAAATTATCAAGGTCTTTATTGAAATTGTCGTGATTTATATTGACTGATTCGTTTTCTTCTGTATTTTCTTCGAGATTATCAGGATTATTAAGGGGATCTTGATTAAACCTATGGGTTTCTTGATATGTAGTTAGAAACCTAGTTACAAGGGTAGAGAAATCCTTGGCTTCACCATATTGAAAGCTAAAAATAAACTGAAGGAGTAATCTGTCAGGAATATTCTCGAGTCCAAGTTCAACAAGTCTTTCAAATCGACGCACAGCGTATTGGGAGTACTGGCGGGCAGTAAAAGAAGCACTATACCAAGTCCAAAAATTTCGAAACTGTGGAGAAAGGTCTTCTATTGGAGGAAAACAAACTACACAGGACTCGTCACAATAATGCTTAACAAGATAGTTAATAGCCTGCGGAGGTTTCCCAAAAAAATAATAATGAAGGTCGTGGTTTCAGATATTTCGACAATGTTGTTCAAAATTATTCATAAATGTCCAAAATTAATGAAATCTAAAGTGCGGTGTAAAATTCTACACAACTGGCACCAAATGTTACTATCGGGTTGGGAGATATCAAACCCACCGGTAGAGCTATCGGGATAGTAAATGATATTTACAAGTTAACAGCAGAGAAATCCGGAGAGTGAATTATAAAGGAGTTAGGTACTTTGGCATAAAAGAAGTTGAATCAAGTGTAAGAGATTAAAAAGGGATGAATTGGTATATAATTAAACAAAGGGTTATCTAACGATATCAATCATTAATCAGCAGAAACAATCAAACAATACAGCAGTTAAATAAATCTATCTATATTCTTAAATGTATTATCAATAAAACAATAAATATCAGTGTATCGATATGCATATTAGTAGCAGTATTAAAATAATCAAACAATAAATAAAATAACTAATAAAACAGCAGCGTAATACTAACAAGCAAAGTTGAGAATTCGATAATAAAAGTGTATATAAGTTGCCTTTGGCTTTGAAATGCTTACTAACTTATATGGGATCAAAGTTTATTATTAAACAAAAGGGCAGATCGAAGTCTGAAGTCTTTATTGAAGGCAGAATTTGAGCCTTTAAATACATGTTTTCAGATACATAAATTAATTACAGTACTCTATTCAAGAATACTTTTATCTGCAGTCAAATTATTTTTAGAATCATTCGATTCTTTTCAACACCAATCCCTTCATTAATCATATTAATTTCAACCACATCTTTGCCTTATTTAAAAGTTCCGTCGGTGAAAATGAAATCTTGAAACATATTGGCAGATTCCTGAAAATATTTGAATGCCTTGGGGCATCCAAGATAGGCTAATTATTCAAGTATCACCATGAGACATGTACTGAAGACTTATTATTCAAGCGCGTTGGTCATAGACAGAAGTTTGTCTGATTGGCTAGTTTTTTGGATCGATTTGTAAATCTACACGTGATTATTACCCAATCAAATTGTATAATTTTTATTCGTTATTTTACAATATTACAGTACTAAAAACGAAAACTTCAAGAAAAAGTTTATACGAATCGATAAAAATACTGATTATATACATATATAAGATAGGTGAATATATGTAGAAAAGAGTAAAAGCGGTGTTCAACTACTAAAACAACCAGACTTACTTAATATAACTATCTAAGAACCCAAACTCATATATACGCTCTATAAATCCAAACTTAAAAACCAACCCAATTTAAGAGTGCTTTAACCCTAAATTTCTTATTGCTAACACCGCTAATAAGCTTATTCTGCTTCAAAAACCAAATCTGAAATTCCAATCTCTAAAAAAAAAACCAGCTATTTTGTTAGCAACTATTTTTTTTTTAGTGCGTTAAAATTCGAACAAAACCTTTTTTTTACCTAGTTCAGAAAGTTGCGTCTAAGCTAACTTCTCTAAATAAAAGATTATAAAAGATTAATTTTGGAGTTAACTTTCTAGCACTCTTCTGTAGCTAGAAATGATATTTGCGACGATTTTTTGCTTGTGTAATTTTACATCCTAAAAAAGTACATTAAAGAGCATAAATAAGTTACCCGGGCAATTGATTTACATCAGCCAATCAAACGAATTTTTGTCTATGAGTGCGTTGGTGTAAACGGAGGCCAGGTGATAAGGGCCCCGAAATATACATAAATAGGTCAGGTCAGAGAATGCGTCGCCATAATAGACAAATTAAATGAAGTAAGATTTAAATATGTGTATTATTTTAAAAAATTATTAAAAAGGTTAGATTTTTAAATTGCGTATTTGTATATCAAAATTCTACATTTAAAAGTTTAATTTGCATATTTTTAGTATAAATTTGGTCTAAAAATAAGCTACCCCTTTGTTTTGATCTTAGCCACCTCATTTTTTTAAACCAAAACAATAATAAAATTGAGTACACGTATGCGCGGTATTTTAAAATAAGAATCGATATTTCAAAAAAACAAAAATAAATAAATAAATAAATAAACAAATCTCTAAAAGTAAATTTATAACAATAATGCGAAGTGAAACTTCCCCAGGATCGCCACCAAATTACTAATAAAATTTTTTTGATCACGTGAAATTATCCAATAATAAATCACGCCTTGGTGTAACGTAACACGATCATGAAGATCAAAACAAAACGTTCGTCTTCAAAAAATCTCTCTTTGCTCAAAATTTTGCTTAAGAAACCGCTTTTCATGTTCTAACAAAAAAAATTCCTTAGGTAATTTTACAATATGCCAAACCTTTCTAACCCTAATTATAACCCTAATCCTAACATAAACGAACTCTAAAGAATTTTGTTGATATCACGTGATCGAAAAAAATTGGTGGCGATGCTGGGGAAGATGCGAAGTGATAGGATATCACGTGATCGAAAAGAAGAGCAAGCACATGACCGTCACTTACATAATGCCATTACAGGTAAGGCTAAATAAAAGCATGTGAAAATCAAAAAACGGCGCAAGGAAGATCAAAGACAAATAAGGCGCTACAATGGGAATAGCGGGTATGTATAAAAATTAGGTACGACGAATTAACGTCCGCAAGTGCGTGAAAAGAAAATTCGCGCGATAACTAGTCATGATGATAATTATGAAGACTCATACGCAGAATTAATGAATTATTAAACCATACCAGATGATACATGAGTATCAAGTCAACGCAGTACAACACATCGCATGATGAATAAAATCGAAGAAGGATTTATGAACGTAATAATCATGAACCAACAATACAGTACATTAAGTCAGTGCGGTAAAATTTGTCACATGATAAAGATGTAAACGGACGAATCCCTTGCAGATTGGTTGAATCATTCAAACCAAAAAGAACGCACTGGCATTAAGTCAATACAATGAAACTCATCACACGATGATGAATCATGTGTAGATTGAAGAAATCAGTAGAAATCACACCTAACGATGCATTGTAGTGAGAGGTCAAGGAATAACGTATTTTACGTTGCATAAATAACAGATTGGAACGAGTCATTAGGAGTGTATCAATGCTGCATCCATATTAACTTATTGTGGAACCCATCGCATGACGAATAAATGAAGAATGATAT